>ML795529.1:8569-25264 GCA_009831015.1 Picea engelmannii
AATGATCAAAAGTGACACATACCATGATACCTGGACGAATTACCTCATGGAGCAAGAACCTCTTCTAATACAAGACCAAGTCGATGGTGATGGATGTTGTTGTTGCTAATAAGACAAAGTTGATGGAAGAAGAAAAGGATGGGCCCTCCAGGGCCATGCTCAGGTCAATCCTGCTCTCAGTACTCCATGTCTAGGATCTATGGGTCTCGAGACATGATCTCCTAGCTATCCCTAAAAATCAGGGATAACAGTTGCTAAAACTACTACACACAAAATCCTTAGAGCAGGATATTATTGGCCCACAATCTTTTCAGATGTGCATCAGTTTGTTAGAAAAAGTGAGCCTTGTCAGCTTTTCACAGGAAAGCAAAAGTTAGCAGCTCTTCCCTTGCAACCAGTTGTGGTGGAAGCACCTTTTCAGCAATGGGGTTTGAGCTTCATTGGAAAGTTCAAGGATAATTCAAGTAATGGGTATTCATGGGTTATTACAACTACAGATTACTTTACCAAGTGGGTTGAAGCCATTTCCACCAAGTCAGCAACTGAAAAGGTTGTGATGGATTTCCTTGAAGATAGGATTATTACTAGATTTGGGGTGCCTTCAAAAATAGTGACAGATAATGCTAAGGCTTTTTGTTCAGCTGAAATGTGACAATGTCTTCATTTTGTTTTAAGTAAGGTATCATCTTGTCACATGCATCAGATTACTATCCCCAAGGAAATGGTCAAGCAGAATCAAGTAATAAGAATTTAATGATCATAGTTAAGAAGATAGTTGGAGAAAACAAAAGATCTTGGGATAGTAAAATTAAGCATGCATTATGGGCTGACAGAATTACTAAGAAAGCAGCAACAGGGAAAAGTCCTTTTGAGTTAGTGTATGGTTTGGAGGCTAGGTTGCTAGTGCACCTTAGACTTCCTACATATGGATCAGTTGAGGATTTTTCTACAGAACGGGATGCAGTTCAAAACAGGGTAAATCAGATTATAGAGTTAGATGAAAACAGAAGAAGGGCTTATGATCAGAATTGCAGAAATCGGAGTAAAGTTAAGAATGCTTTCGATAAATCAGCTAGGCAGAGGGACTTCATTGTTGGAGATACGGTCTTGTTATGGGACAAAGGCAGAGAGAAACCAGGAAAACATGGCAAGTTTGACAGTTTATGGTTGGGTCCATGTGTGATCCGAGAAATAGCAGGGCCTAATTCTTTTCATCGCAGGCATTTGGATGGTGAGCCCATTAACATTCTGAGGAATGGGCAACATCTCAAGCTTTTCTTCAGATGATGGGCATCTTGGTGTCCAAAGGGACACCCTTTGTAACGTATCTCTAACCCTTCTCCTTGTATTTCAGTTTTGTATTATTTCATTCATTATGTTATTATGTACTTAGATGTATTTTTGTATCATAGTTTCATTTTGTAATTATAGATGTTGTACAATGGTTATTTCTTTATGTAATTGTTGTTTATAGCATTTCTACCACGCCAAGTCTGTCACAAAAGTACTGGAACTTCGTCTTGGTAAGGGGTTTGGTAAGAACATCAGCAACCTGCTCATCTGTAGGAAGGTAATGCACCAGTACTGCCTTCCTCTGCACCATGTCTCGGATGTAATGGTACTTGATCTCAATGTGTTTCGATTTGTCATGAAACATTGGATTCTCTTAGAGCTTCACACAACTCTGGTTATCACAATGAATAATGGTGGAATCCAGAACATGTCCAAATAAATCTACAAGGAGCTTGTGAAGCCACACTGCTTCGCGGACTGCCACACTCAATGCAATGTACTCTGCTTCTGCGGTGCTCAAAACCACAGAAGTTTGTTTCCTACTACACCAGGAAACCATGGCAGATCCCAAAGTGAAGCAACACTCAGAGGTGCTCCTCCTGTCCACTGCGCTCCTTGCCCAATCAAAGTCAGTATATCCCTGCAATCTCATGTCAATACTGGAAGTATATCACAAACCATGTCCAATTGTGCCTCGCAGGTATCTCAACACATGCTTCGCAGCAATCGAGTGTGTCTATCTCGGCTGACTCATAAACTAGCTAAATGCACTCACTGCATATCAAATATCTGGTCTGGTGTTAACCAGATACATCAATGAGACAATCAATTGTCTGTACAAGGTTGGATCAATCTCGTTGGAATCGGAAGAAGACACACTAAGTTTCTTCAGATTCATCACCATTGATGTAGCCATGGGCTTATGGTTCAACATCCCAAACTTCTTCAATATCTCAACTGTGTACTTCCCCTAACTCAGGAATATCTCATCAGTTCTTTGCCACACCTCTAGTCCCAAGAAGTAGTGCGTCATACCAAGGGGAAAAGTTGTTTCCTAAGTCATTTCTATGTAGTAGGGGGTCAAATAAATCAAATCCCCCCTTTCCTACCTCTCATACAACTTAACTTTAGTGAGGGGGGCGAATTTGTCTCTTGTGGGGCTCACCATCTCCATTGGATTGGCCATTTGGTGATGGGGGGGCCATTCCACACATTGGGTGACCCCTTTCAACTCACATTTTATACATTTCAAGTTTTTTCATTCCTTTACTTTTCAAACAATTTACTTTTCAAGCAATTTCACTTTCAAGTAAATTTCATTTCATGTGAATAACTATTTTCAAAGTATCTCTCATTTCAAGTATTCTTTATTCATTTGAGCATAATTCTTTAAAGTATAAAGTTGTCTTTCAATTCATTGTGTAGATATCTTGTAAATTTGTTTCAGTCTTGTAGAAATATATTTCTTTTGTGTATATTGGAATAATTGGAATTGGATAATCATTGGGTTGGGTCTCCCTAATCAGTAAATCAATTAACTCCTAGAACCTTAATAAAACCTTCACATAGTTTAATAAGGTCTACCCCCCTTGCCTTCCCTAGGAGTGAGCCTAGACGGAAGGAGTCTAGATTAAGGTGACAATGGGTCTAGACTCAGGTTTGTGCCTCCAAGGACACACCAAGTGGGTTGGAGACTTCTCCACATTTGTAGGTGTGTATTAGGACAGCAACAGTCCCTTTCATACTAGGCATTATCACATGAAAGGACATCCTGAGCTATAACTTTCAACACTAAAATATGCATGCTAAAATTCAGATTTGAATTTCCATTTCATATCCTTTACATCTTGTTTTGCATGCATTAGAAAGCTAAATCTATTTTGCTTTTCAAAGTAAATAAATTTAAAGATTAGATTTAGCATTAAAACTCACCCTTTAGCAAGTTTGAAGTCAAATCTTTCAAGGCTAAGGTATAGTTCAATTTAAGTGCTTTTATTTCAATATTTGGCAAATTCAAGTGCCCTCTTACTTGTTGTTCCGAACAGCCAATAAAACCATTGAGAAAGCTTGTCTTTCAGCTTGCCTTGGTGGCAATAGTTTGTTAGTTTAGTTCATTTTTAATTTAGAAATAATTTTGCCACAGTTTTGTTTCTTCCCATAAGTTGTCCAAAGTGATTTTGGGCATCTTTTGGGTTGTTTTACTTGCTGATTTTTGCAGATTCGTGGACAGACAAGAGGAAGTGCTGCTGATTTTTGGCAGATTTGAACCTTCTGGGACCCCTAGGAGCAACCTTCTTCCTTTCATATTATTTCTTAAACTTGTAACCCCGCTGATCCTATTTTCTAGAAAGGATCACAAGCCTTCCCAATAAAGAGATTGTAAACACATCAATAAAATAAGTGGGCTACTCAGCGCCCAGTATTCAATCCCCCCTAGGGGATCGGTGTCCTTTGTGGTTGTCTCATTTTTTCTTCTCATTTGCAATATTAACTTAAAAAGATAAAATCAATAATAAAATCAATCGCAGCACCGCAAAACATTTAGATTTGTTTCAATTTTGTAGATTAGCTTAGATTAGATTTCAATTTCCGCAATTTATTTTCTGAAATTTCAAGTTGGAATAAACCATCCCCTCAGCTTCCCCTAGTATGTTCCTGACCCCTCCTCTGTGAGCTTCGGCTTGATCTCTAGAGTGGGTTCCACGTAGAACGGGGACTGGTCAATGTGGATTTAGTTTTAACTAGGACAAACTGATAGTTGCTATTGTTCAATTGGTACAATACACTGAACTTGCGTGCAAAGTCAGGGGGATACTCTTTAATGAGATTCAATCTCTCCTTGTTGGACCTCTGGCATTGCTCCTTGTATCAGATATTGTATTGAACTTGTGTGTGAAGTCAAGGGGATACTCTCCCCGTTGGACCTCTGGCATAGTTCTTTGCATCCAAATGAGGGATAACCTCTAAAGGGACACATTTAGATTAGATTCATGTTATTGTTATCACTCCACACACACTTCACACTCATAAGTGGACTTGCACTCACAATAGCCACTTCACAATAAACCCATAAACGTAATAACTCATTTAATAATAAAATTTGTCACGAGCATACACAACATCTTCATTTCAGCAGTGTTTGATATCTTGCAACAATCTTTACTTTTGGCACTAGTCTTCATATATTGCTTATCTTTTCCATTAAGCACTTGTATCTGCTATCATTATTGTATCTCTTTCATGCAAGTACTTTACATGCTTTATATA
Organism: Picea engelmannii; assembly: GCA_009831015.1. Classification (NCBI taxonomy): domain Eukaryota; kingdom Viridiplantae; phylum Streptophyta; class Pinopsida; order Pinales; family Pinaceae; genus Picea; species Picea engelmannii. The sequence goes on from ML795529.1 coordinate 13,130, forward strand.
TCTTCATTATAAGCAATTTCATTTATTGTCATATATGCTGCTAGTGTAGATTTACTTGTATTTCTCTTGCTTTTAATAGAACTCCTAGATCATAGTTGTGCTTAGTTAGTTAAGCCTTAGATTTATTTTCTTAGGGACTACCCCCCTTGGCTTTGCTAGGAGTTGGCCTAGACAGAGGAGTTGAGGATCAGGTGACAACACCTTGACTCGAGACTTTCCCCCAAGGACACACCCAGTGGATTGAAGATTTCTTCCACACTACTCGAGGTGTGTATTAGGCAGCAACACGGACCATTCAATGACGACATCTTTATGCTCTACTTCCATCTCTTGCATTAACGCATGGGAGGCTTCAACATATTTCATTGCAGATTTATTATAATCACGACGCATCTGAAGGAGATCTACCCATAAATGCTCGAATAAAAGTGAATCTGGGTAATGTGGAATATGAAATTTGAATGAGATCCAAAAATGTTTTTCTTCTACTGCCAAGTATTACAAAATTGAATGTTTTTCACTCATTATTTCCAGATTCTGCTTGCTTGTCAATATCTTGCAAACCAAATAACCTATATTGATTTATCATGAGTTCAAAAAAGTTAATTTGATCTCCACGAGCATAAAAAATTCTACAGTTTTGTTTTGATCTTCAGAAAACTCACAAACAGCAAGAGCTTTACACTTACATTTCAGAGTCCAGACCATGACCAGTATCATTCTCAATGGAAACTTCACAACTCTTGGCATTAAGGTCTTCTTCCGATTCTTCATCAATTGGATCTGCAATGTCAGGTGCCAATGGCTCTTCTTGAAGAAATGCAACCAAGTCTTCAAGGCCTTCATTCCTCTTCTTATCCAGATCTGCAATACATTCCTCTTTTGAGGTGCAACCAAGTCTTCAAAAGCTTCATTATCATATTCTAGATCTGCAAGATCAATGGTCAATAGCTCATTTGACAAAATAATGAGTTAGTCTGTCACCAAAGGAGTCTCCCGAGGCTTATCTCCCTGCTTTACATGGACTAATTTTGTGTATTTCTCTTCTACAACAGCAACCAAGAAGTTAAATGCCTCATATTAATCCTTAACTTTAGCCACCAAAATATCAGAAGGGTCGTTTTGATATGTGAGCACCAAATCATCAAGTTCTTTTCTCATTCTATGGCACATTTCAACTATGTCGTATGCCTCTTGTGATCTATTATGTCTTAGAAGACAAGCATTCATCTCCATATAAATGGGCTGCCCTTCTATACCAATAACATGTTCTTTCTTCATGAGGACATTCACATTCCCTACACCAAATAGAATCCTGCAATACAACCAACTTGAAATAACCCACCAACTTAGACAAGTTTTTTTTCCAAAACCTTAACTCCATATTTCTTCTTAAGATTATTAAGAACTCTTTCCGTTTCTAGGGCAGCCAAGAATGCTGATTTTATATTATCAATGCACATTATTTTCAAGAAAAATGAGGATTGTGAATCACATGCATCAATATAAAGCCTTTTAACATATCCTTTATCTAGCTTTTTTGATGAAGGGATCACCAACAATGCTTTGTTGAACCTGAGATGAAATCTGACATGAGGCTCGTGTTCAAGCTAATGTAAAGGAACTGAACCCATGAGAACCGGTCATCCCTACTCATAGCAATCCATTGGATCTTCTTCTTCATAAATATATCTCTATAGCTTCTCTGGAGTCGCAAAATGAGGAATAGGTTATTAACAAGAACAACTCATCATGTCAATGTAGCACATCTACAAATTGAGGGAAAGAGACTTTATCCCTGGCAATGACGCAAATTTGTTATCTTTTACTCACTTTTAGACCTGCACTTGCAAAATAATCAAGTCCAACAATAAAGATGCAAACCTAAGGCAACTTGGAAGTTCCACCCACTATCACCTCGGTGGAAACTTCTCTCTCTTTAGGCTGTTTCTTTTTCAGCACAAGCGGAGTTTCCCTAATAGGATTGCCAATCTGTCCTTACAGCTCAAAAGATTTGGCAAAACAAAAGTTTAGAGTTCAGTACATATTCTATGGTGATTTCAAGTAGATAAGTTCCTTGACCAATGGGCATGGAGTCGGAAACAATATGAAAAGCTTGGAACTTAACTACAATGCCTAGCAAACCACAAATCTGTGTTGTCTACTAGTAAAACAGGTCAGAATAATATTAGATAGCCCAAGGCTAATGGAACGAAAACATAAAGCACAGGGGCAAGTGGGCAATCCTATCTGATAGACCTGAATAAGACAATCCCTTCTTATGTACATTTGTTTATGGAGAGGGAAGCAGAGGCCTTGGCAAAGAGGGTTTCAACCACACCAACAAATAAAGAGCCAATGCCCAGGGCTTTCAGCGTGGGTAAGATGAAAAGTCATTACACACAATTATAAGTTTTTTCAAAGTCTATCTTGATAAAGTGCATTCAGGCCCAAGGATTTGTCCCATTCCATGCCCTCCCACACTGCAAAAACGTTTTCCATGATGAAGCAGCCCTATGTGAAGCTTGCTTGCTTAAGAAACACAATAGCTTGTTTGCTTAAGAAACACAATATATTGTGCAGAATGTGTTTGATACGAAGTGCCACCACATTTAGCAATGTAAATGTTCTCCAGCTTGTGATGAGCACGGGATCCCCCACCTTGGGAGTGAACTTGATAAGACCTTATATTGAAATTTACTTTAATTTATCGAGCTGTAAGAAATTGCCCCAAGGGTTGTTACAAACATAGCAATCAATTAAGTATATAGAATCAAGCTTGATCAATCAGATAATCAGATCATGTTGTTCACCTATTACTTTAATAAATGGCCAACTATTGTGGATTTTGGTGAAAGTTATTTGACATTAACATTCATAGATTCCACGGACACAACCCTATGTGAAATCAAAATAAGACTACCTACATTTAGTTTATTTTCTCAAGCTGTAACAAATAACACTAATGGACACTATACAGAGATCAATCAATTAAGTGCGAGAGGTGTATGGAATAGCATTCTGTTAAGGATAAAATTTGACAAATTGCATGAAATAATGCACACTCTTAAAGTACATTCTGAGCTCCTTTGAGAATTCTATTTAAACATGTATTATGAAAAATCTTTTAATTTAAATATTCCATCACTGTCAATGGGGCAGTGGTTCACTGGTGAGGTAGCCATAGTGTTAAGCTGTGTGCCATTGTTACAATCTCAGTGTGTTCTGCCCCACCGGCATGGCATGAACTTTAAAAAGAATGAGGTTTTGTGCAAGTCCCAAGCATTTTGGTGGAATACACACCCCTAAAACTTGACGCCTAAGCCAAAGAAAGTGTGCTCTTTGCGGTGCATCCCCTTGGGACATGTTTCTTGAAGTACTTCCAACTTCCTATAATAATAATAACAACAACATCCAATGAGAAAAGACTCTGATTGAACTTATCTGAAAAAATAAACATTTAATTTAAGAAATAAGTAGGTCACAAGGTCGCACTTCTGAAACTGCAAAATTTAATCAAAATTGTCCAGAAGTTATGTGCTTAACAGACTACAGTTTACATCACCGTTTTAAATCTTATCTTGATTAACAGACTGATCCGGCATTTGTTGCTGAATTAATTAAATACTCACCCAATGAAATTTCATTCTCACGCAGAAAATCTAAGTTGGGTGACGGATGCCAAGCACCATCTATTGAAATGAAATTCAGAGAGCCTTAAAAATACAGCAACGAAGCCCACTTACAGGCATGCAATATTATTTTTGCATATACAATAAACTTGACATCGGTTCATCGTCAAGATGTTTATCTTCAGAATCAAAATCAATCAAGCCAATTTCCAAAATAAATAAATCTTCTAAATCAATAATAAATCTTCTAATCAATAAATTAAGAAGGCTACCTGGATCGTCATTCCATACTGATCAGCTTCCTGAGATCCATAACAGAGGTCTTCATATCCTCATCTGACAGAGCATATACGGCAAAAACAAATATAGAACTGACTTCTTAAATCGAGGTATCTTCAACTGGAAGGTACCTTCAACTGGAAGGAGCCTCGACATCACAACACAACATTAACACTTTAATAGTGGACGGCATCCACAATCGTGAAAGGAAACTAAAAATATCCATGACAAGCTCACTCGGATCGAATTATTATGGTAGTCTCTATGTTGAGTCTTTTTGTTAGTTAGTTTGGCTATGCATTATAGGAGATAGGATTAAGATTTGTATTAGAGAGAGAGCGTATCAAAAATAGAAGCAACCAAAAAAAAAAGTAGAACGTGTGAATAACCTATGAATTTAAGAAAACATAACTTTACATTGGCCATTACCTTCTACAACAATGTTTCCCACATCCTTTATGCCTTTTATAAGACATACAATCTTTGATGGTGAGTAGATATGTACAAAGGAAAATATATGTAACATCATAAATAATCGTTGTCTCCATTGTTGTTAGTTAGGATTCTTTGCTAATTGTGTTATGATAAAGTAAGAATGTATATAAACATATTATTAATTTTATTTCAATTAAGGAAAAGTGATATAATGATATTTTAATCTATAAGTTGAAAATATGTATTAAAGTTTTTTTTTTTTGTGTATCACTCAATGTTTGAAGTTTGATGTTGAGCTTATCAGTAGGAAAATAAGATCATCACTTTACAAAAGCCTAGGACATCATCTAACCCATATTGCTACATTTACTTGTGCACATGATGTTGTGTAGGTTAGGCAAGAGCAAGCTTGACTTGGTGTTCCCATTTCCATGAGTTGTTATTTACTTTTCTTGTTGTCATTTCTATGAGTTGTTATTTAAAGTGAGAAGTGACTTTCAGTGGACAGAGAAGCCATAAGGAGAGATAAATCGCTTTTTAGAGGTGAAATTATTAATTAATTAATTAAAGTGATTTAATTAATTAATAATAAAATAAAGTAAAAGTCACTTGGAGAGACAAGGTGAACAGGGAGGATAAAAGAGAGATAGGGGACTCTATTCTCTCATTATGTTGATTATCAGTTTGATATTTGGCTTCTTGCTAGTGAGCCCATGCACTTGAGGGTTTTGAGGGTTTTGACTTAACAAACCCTAGAGATCAGCTCGGTGGTGAAAGATCCCATATATATATTGTGTTATTGAGCTGTCAAACTTATCAATTGCATCTAATTCTTGATTGATAAGTTTGACAACTCAATAACACAACATAGAGAGTTATATATATATATATATATATATATATGACATAGGTCACCTACAATCCCTTTATGGCTCAATTAGGGCTCAAGGATTGATCATTTGATTTGAACCTAGCTTTAATTATTCACAGCATCTTGTTGGAGATCAAGAGAATAATGGTTCCTCTAAAGAGACCCTGAAAATTAAACCTCAAAATATTCCATAAGATTATGTAAATATTTCTAAAGAATCCCTATTGACATTTTAGTTTCAAAATGTAAGGTTATATGAGATAAGTATAAATAGCACACACTCAGAGGGTATTTTGTTAATTGGATGCTTTTAAAGGCCATGACTAGGGCTTTGATGAAGAAAATATGGAAGTTGCAAGGTTGGCATTGCTAGAGCACCCATAGAATACCTAAATATTTGTTTATGTATTTGTTCCTGACTCTTGGGTTTGATGTAATAGCCTTTTTAATTTTACCCTCTACTTTAAGGATTCTTCCATTGCGAAAAATGCTCAACTCTGTTGTCCTATTTGGGTTAAATTTCTTGGCCTTTCAATGTAGTTTTGGAGACTCCTCGAGTGGATATCCAAATTTGAAAGGGATTTCAACCCTGATCCTGAGAGGCAAGTTTACCACAAAGTAGATATGTCTAAGGATCTACACATTATTGCATTGGGGTCAAAATTCAACACTCATTCGATGTTTGTAATGTTCTTTAAACATAGAATAGGAATTTCCCTTATCAAATCAACTTCAGGAATGTGGTGTTGAATTCACATCAATATGGTGTCGAAAATGTGACAAGAATGAAGTATAATTTGACAATACCTTGTCCAACTATGCATTGCTTTTTTGACACAACATCATCCTTTAATCAATGTGTAATCGACTTCTTCAAACCTAGGCCATAAAATATTTAAAAGATAAAATTTCCAACTATCATCACTTAAGCGACACTAAACCAACGTGTATGTTATTGGAGCGATGTTCATTTGATGTTTAATACATCACATAAGAGAAACATGTGCAATGTTAGCTTTTTTTGTTTCTCTCATTCAACGTTGTGAAAGGAATCAAAGGTGAAAAATACACTTCCTGCACTAATCCATGAGGGAAGAATGTGCATAAACTAAAAACAAAACAATTGCAAACAAATGAAATAAATGAAAAACCATTAACAACATGATATCCTGGGGAAAATCCTTCCAAGAGAAAACCCCGCACTCTAAAGCACACTCATTGGATTATTGAACAATTAAATGGTTCCAATAGAGAGTCTTTGTGCTCTCAACAAGAATGTTTAACGATAAAATAATTCTGGAGGAATTTTGGAAACATAACAATAAGATAAAACTTACACTATGTTTCCTCCAGCCGTAGCACTGAATAAATAGGCATAATAAAACCATAAATCATTTATGGTTTTCCATTTCTACATCTTGGAAACCACCAACAAGCTATTCCCTACCATTGTGCTGCATTTATTCCCTACAACTACTTGTCAATTACTCCCTATAATTGCTCTGCATTTATTCCCTGCCATTGCTCGATAGTTATTACCTACTATTGCTCTGCATTTATTCCTTATTGTTTCTCTTCATTTATTCCCTACTATAGCTATGCATTTATTTCCTACTCCACTACATCACTACAAGGTGTATGACACATGTCCCAACATTCTCCCACTTGTCATATACCTTGCAAGGGTACAAGGGAGAATGCATCAAACCATAAGTTAATTGTTAGGACCCATAAGTCCCATAGACTCCGAGAACCACTTGAATTTACCCATGCTCACTAGTTTCATGAATGCATCTGCAACATTCTACAAGGTGTCAACTTTCTCTAGTATCACCTTTCCATCCTCTACCATTTCCCTAAGGAAATGGTCCTGGATATCTATATGTTTTTTCTTTGCAAAAAAAATTGGGTTCTTAGCCAAACAAATGGCATTATTACTATCACATTGAACTGTAATAGCTCTCTAATTTAACCTTAGTTCTAAATAGCATTTCATAAGCCAAATGACATCCTTGTAGGCATGAGTTGCTACCATATACTTTGTCGCCGCAATGGACAAAGTGACCACAACTTGTTGCTTGTTCATCCAACTCACTGTTCCACCAAATAATCAAAACATGTATCTGCTCGTGGATCTCCTTATATCTACATCCCTTTCCCAATCAAAATCCACATAACCTTGTATATCCACTACATGTAGGTCCCCTGAAACATCACTATGATAGTAGATGGAATATTCAAAACTACCTTGCAAATATATGAAGACCTTCTTCACCGCAGCCCATTGTTCATGTCCAGTACTAGCCATGAATCGACTCAAGACTCCCACTGCTTGAGCTCTGGTCTAGTACATACCATAGCATACATCAAACTACCAATTGCACTAGCATAAGGAACATAAACCATATCCTCCATCTCTACAAGTGTTGTACAATGCTACTCAACTAAAAGCTTAGTTCCCACAGAAAGCGGAACACTCAATGGTTTGCAATCTACCATATGAAAATGATGTGGCACAGAGTTTACATACTTACTCTAGCTCAACCAAATCTCTTTATTTGCTTTATCTCTCATGATCTCCATTCCTAATATATATTTTGCAACCTCAAAGTCCTTTATATCAAATTGTAATGAAAGTTGTGTTGATTTTTCATAAGCTAGGCTCAAGTATGAAGTTCATTCCATTTTTAGCATTTTACTTGAACCATAGACATTTGTAGTTTCACCATTAAAAATTTGTTGCAGCAACCAAGATCACAAGAAGAAATACCATGCACAAGTACACAAGAATTATCCTGGGAAACCCTTCTCAACAAGGGAAGAAAACCCAGCCAATCCTTTGCTATATTCTTCAAGAGAAAGACCTCCCACACCATAAATCTAGCACACAAAAGGGTACTCACAAAACCTAGAAAGCTAGCACCCAAGAGAGGTGCGCACTTTTGCTCAAGAAAAAGTACTTGCTGAAATTTCCAAACTCACACTTGTGTTATGTTTCCTCAATGGGGAATTTACCTTTATTTATATTAGACTGGACATATCAAAAGTAGTGTCTATTGGCACAATAGGACCGACCTCAATAACTCACAATATAATTAATAATTACCATATTAATTATCTTTCTCTTTATGGTGGGGTCGACTTGTACCCTTTACATCACAAATAGGGTTACAGGTAAGTTTGACTCTTGGACAATATAACAAGGGATCTCATACACCCGCTAGTGCTCAGCCACTAGGGGCACATCCATCTATGCTCAGCCACATGGATGTCTACATCTCTATCTCACTATGTCTCATAGGAGAATCACACTCACTAGTGCTCAACCACTAGGATCATGTTCACATGTTCTTAGCCACAAGCACGTCCTACTAAGCAGATCTCTTTCTCACTGTGTCTCACAGGAGAATTATATAGAGTATCACATCATCTCAACTCTTTGCACATAGGATACCAATACATCGTTTCATCTTCGTCTCAGAGAGAACGACACACCCAACTTATGGGCTTCCTCACCCCACACAGGGGCACACAATGTTCCATCTCCGTCTCAGAGAGGAACCACACACCCAACTCATGGGCTTCCTCACCCCACACAGGGGCACACAACGTTCCATCTCTGTCTCAAAGAGGAACCACACACCCATCTCATGGGATCTCTCTCAAGACGACTCACTCAGTCTGTGTCCTAGAGGATGTCTCACGTAGCTATAATCATCAACACTCCCTCTCAGCTAGGGAGGCATTCTCCACAAGGCCAAGTCTCTCATAGAAGTACTCAAACTTTGTCTTAGTTGTAATCATCAACACTCCCTCTTAGCTAGGGAGGTATTTTTCACCAGGCCAAGTCTCTCACGGAAGTACCCAAACTTTGTCTTGGCAAGCAGTTTGGTGAAGATATCTCAAATATGCTCATTTGTAGGAGGGTATTGCACGTGTACTGCTTTACTCTGCACCATATATCTGATATAATGATATTTTATCTCAACGTGTTTCGATCTATCATGAAACACATGGTTCTCAGAGAGCTTCACACAGCTCTGGTTATCACAATGAACAATAGGATCCATATCATGATCAAACAAATATGTCAGAAACTTGCGAAGCCACACTGCTTTGCAGACTGCCACACTCAATGCTATATACTCTACTTCTGTGGTACTCAAGGCCACAAAGATTTATTTCCTGTTGTACCAGGAAACCATGGAAAACCCCAAGGTAAACAACAACCGGATGTGCTCTTCCAGTCCACTGTACTCCCTGCCCAATCTGCATCGACATATCCCTGCAAGATCAAGTCTACATTGGAGGCATATCTCATGCCATATCCAATTGTGCTTCGTAGGTATCTCAATACATGTTTTGTTGTTGTCCAGTGAATTTGTCTCAGTTGTCTCATGAGATGGCTTAAGCACATTTACTACATAGCATATATCAGGTCTAGTGTTAACCAAATACATCAGTGATCCAATCAGTTGTGGATCAATCTCGTCTGAATCATCATTCATTTTCTTCAAATCCATCACCATCAGTGTAGGCATGGATTTGTATTCAGTCATATTGAACTTCTTTAATATCCCCACTGTATATTTACCTTGACTCAAGAAAAATATCATCAGTCCTCTGCCATACTTCTTGTCCCAAGAAATGGTGCATCATACCCAGATCCTTCATCTTGAAATCAGAAGTCAAAGCTTGCTTGTATCCAATAACAAGGCTTCTTGAATAAGTCATCAAAATCATATTCTCGTGACCAACAATGTAATAATATAGGTTTGGATCGGCATGCTTGTTGAAACCCAAACTCATCAAGTATCCATCCATCTGAAGTAGTTTCCAACTCATGGATGATAGTATGAATGGAAGTGTATCGGGCTTTACTACATCAAGTGTCTCATCATAGACAACCCCCTAACTTTTTGGGAATCTTCTAGCCACAAATATCGCTTCATATTTCTCGACACTTCCACCAGCTGCAACTCCCTCTGCCTCTCGCAGAGTTTGTCGATCCTAGACAGGCCTTTTATGTCCTACTACAATATCTTGGGGATATCAGCTGGATCAACTGGAATGATAATTTTCTCCCTCTGAACTACTGAAGGGAAGAAGGTAATGTCTCTTCCTTCTTCTCAATTTGTTTGACTCCTTCTGAGTCAAGTAACTCCCTCTGAAATCTGAAGGGTAGATATCTTATTTTTCTTGTTTGCTAGATATTTTATGTCTTCTCAGGTGCTCTATTGGCTCTTCAGTATTTTATGACTTCTAGCATAATAATCAATCAATAAAGGTTGGACTCCCATACCAGGGATAATGGGCCAAGTCATGAGGGCTCCCACACTAGAAATAATACCCTTCACTATTAGGAATGCAATCAACTATAGTTTTAATGATTAAATCAAACAATTCACATGGGTATGTAGTCATGCTCAATATTGTATTTGATTTAGAGGAAGTAATCCTCATCTCTCTTATCTTAATCCTTTTGAGGTGGGTCTGGATCAATGTCGGCGGTGGAAGCATGTTGTCTTCCTTTCTTCCTGGTTGGACAATTTCTTGCATATTGTCCATATTTGTCACATCTGAAGCACTAGATCTCTGTTATATCTCTTCTCTGATCATAACCTAAAGTTGATGGAGTCTTCTCATCTCTGAATGTTTGTCTGAAGTTTCTTTTGAATCTTCCTCCTTTCTTTGCATGAAGTGCAAGAGCATGGTTGTCATCAAGGGAGTCTTCCACTCCTCTATTTCTAAGTCTAAGTTCTTCTTGGGTACAGTCTGTCCACAGACGATCAAAAGTGGGTAGTTTTTCCCTTCCACTGATACTTTGAAGAAATGGTTCCCATTTTTTTGGAAGATTGTTGAGAGTGGACAAAACAAGTTCTCTGTTAGATATGACATCTCCAATGGCACCTAGTTGATCTCTGATCTTTGACATCTTCATAAAGAAGGTAGCAACTGTATCACCTTTTGTCATCTTGGTACTTTGAAGTTGGCCCTTTAAGGTAAGGGCTCTGAGGGTGTTTTCACTCTCAAACATATTCTTCAATGCTTCATACATTTCATAAGTTGTCTTCAGATCGACAATACAAGATAGGAGATGATCTCTTACTGAGTAGATGATTATTTTCCTTGCCTTGACATCACCTTCCTTTCTTATTTCCTTCTCTTCATCGATAGTTGTTTATGGTAAAGTATTTTGTATCACACTCAAAAGGTCATCCTCTTCAAGGGACATCTGAAGTATTGACTTCCAGGAGCTAAAGTTGCTTGATCCATCAAGCCTATCTTCCACCAAGGTTATGTTCTTCATATTTTCAGATTTCTTCACAAACCCTTGTCAACTGGGCTAGAAAACCTAATGGCTAGGCTAGAATAGAAACCTTAGGTTTTGTTGGTCTTATGACTACCAAAAATAAGCCTTAAGAATGTCACAGGAATACTGGTGAGCTTAAACGCTCCTTCAATGAGCTATAGGAACCCTAAAACCAAAATTCTACAGAAAATTGTGAAACCCTAGGGTCAAAAATTCAAAATGCTCAGAATTTGGCTCCGAGAGTCTCTGGAGGTGCACTGGAGAAGGTTGTACTCTCCTATGCCAAAATTAGCCTCAATGTCCAAGTATTATAGGCTGAAATGCCTCATAGAAGGAGGGTCATACAGAATTGCAACAAACCCTAGAGGTCATACGAAATTGTAGAACAGAGATACAACTAGCTTTAAATGCTTGTGTGGGGGTTCTTCAAGACCTATGCTCTGATACCACGTTGATTTTTCATTAATATAGGCTCAAGTATGAAGTTCATTCCATTTTTAGCATTTTACTTGAACCATAGACATTTGTAGTTTCACCATTAACAATTTGTTGCAGCAATGAAGATCACAAGAAGAAATACCATGCACAAGTACACAAGAAGTATC
>ML795529.1:25364-46323 GCA_009831015.1 Picea engelmannii
TCAAGAACAAGTACTTGCTGAAATTTCCAAACTCACACTTGTGTTATGTTTCCTCATGGGGAATTTACCTTTATTTATTTTAGACTGGACATATCAAAATTGATGTCTATTGGCACAATAAGACCGACCTTAATAACTCACAATATAATTAATAATTACCATATTAATTATCTTTTACATTAATTATCTTTCTCTCTATGGTGGGGCTGACCTGTACCCTTTACATCACAAATAGGGTTACAGGTAAGTCTGACTCTTGGAAAATATAGTAAGGGATCTCATACACCCACTAGTGGTCAGCCACTAGGGGAACATCCAACTGTTCTCAGCCACAGGGACGTCCACATCTCTATCTCACTGCGTCTCACAGAATAATCACACTCACTAGTGCTCAACCATTAGGATCACGTTCACATGTGCTCAGCCACATGCATGTCCTACTCAGAAGATCTCTTTCTCACTATGTTTCATAGGAGAATCATCTGGATTACCACATCATCTCAACTCTTTGTACAGAGGAGACCAGTACATCGTTTCATCTTCGTCTCAGAGAGAACGACACACCAAACTCATGGGCTTCTTCACCCCACATAGGGGCACACAATGTTCCATATCCATCTCAGAGAGGAACCACACACCCATCTCATGGGCACACCCAACTCATGGGCTTCCTGACCCCCACACAGGGGCACAAAACATTCCATCTCCGTCTCAGTAATGAACCACAGACCCATCTCATGGGCACACCCAACTCATGGGTTCTCTCTCAGGTCGACTCACTCAGTATGTGTCCTGGAGGATGTCTCACGCAGCTGTAATCTCACAACCAAAAAACACAAAGATGTTGAAGTGATGGATTGTTTCCCATCTAGACCTCCATAGGGGTCTTATCCACAAGCGTCGATGTGGGAAACTTGCTAATAAGTTAACATGCAGTAGCGACCACTTCTGCCCATAATTTCTTCTCTAAGTTGACTTCACTAAGCATACTCATAACTCTCTCCATCAATGTTTTATTCTTCCATTCTACAAATCCATTCTACTCAGGGGTATATGGATTTGTATTATGTCTTTCAACGTCATTCTCCTTACAAGACTTATCAAATTCTGCAGAACAAAACTCACTGCCATTATCAGTCCTCAACACCTTAATATTCCTACCAACCTGATATTCCAAGAGAGATTTAAGCTCCTTAAACTGACTAAAAACCTCATATTTAGTTCTAAGAAAATATACCCATGTCCTTATAGAATAATCATCAATGAATGAAACATAACACAAAGACTTAGAAATCAAAGGAACTTTAATTAGACCAAATACAACATAATGAAGTAAGTCCAACAACCCCCCAAAAATCTAAGAAATAGAATAAAATTGAACACCATTCTATTTTCCATATATGCAATGCTCGCAAAAATCAAATTCAAGAGCACAATCATTCAATCCATCAAAAGGATTTTTGTTTTTCAAGGCCCATAGGCCCTTCTCCATAGGTAACTTGGTTTCTAAAGTAAGATCTTGTTTAGGAGGTTCTGATTGTGAATCTATAGATAATTTATATCTATCCACTACAAAAATAAAAATAAAACTATTACACTCAATAGTGCATGCATCAAGATGGAATGAAGTGCCCACACGAACACCTTTAGCGAGTACCATAGCTCCTCGAACCATCTTACACCCTTTTTCAAAGAAAATAACTTGTACACATACATCATTAAGTGTGTTTACTAATAGTAGGTTTCATGCCAAACCCAAAATGTGCAAAGCTCCTCTAATCCCCTTTACTCTGCCATCAAGGAATATAATCAAGGCTCTACCACGACCAATTATGATAAGAGGAGAATCATCACCAAGCTATACCATCCCACCATCATATTTCTCATACATTGAAAAATAGTGTCGATAGGAATTCATATGGAATGAATATCTAGAGTTTATCATCCATGCACTCTAGCATGCATGGGTTGCCATAGCTGCAACAAAGGCATCTCCACCATCCTATTGAGAATATTTTCAAACTCATCATCAAAACCATTCTCTTCATTCTTCTCTTCTTCTTCTCTTCCTTCAAGTCCCTTCTGAAATGCCCAACCTTATTGTAACTCCAACACTTTCCCTTGGAATTTCTGGGAAACTTATGTCTCCCACGAGATTTGGATCTGCCCTTTTCTCTCTTATTGCCTTTCTCCTTCAATCTTCCACAAACAACCAATCTCTCATTGGTGGATTCATAAGATTTCCACCTCACCTCTTCTAAGAGTAAAGAATCCATGAACTCATCAAGCACCAATGTCTTTACAATTCTCCCAATGGCCATTAACAAGTTGTCCCGTGAATCTCGGAAAGAACACAAAAGGGTCATACAATGATCCTCCTCATCCATCTTCACTCCAATTGAGATCAACCATATCATAATAGTATTAAATGCATTCAGGTGCTCAACTATAGAATCACCATCACCCATTCTCAAGGAAAACAAATTTTTCATAAAAAAAAATATTAACCAAGGATTTAACCTAATACAAATCCCCTAACTTCTTCCAAAGAGTTGTTGTTGCTTTTTCTTCAGAAACATTCAATAATACCAAATCAGACAAACAATGTCTAATAAGGCTTCTCGCCTTTCTCTCCAACGCCACCCACTCTTCATATTTCATATCAATGGGTTTGGTTCTAGATATTGCAACCAATAAATATCGATCTACAAGAAGATCCTCCATCTTGAGATTCCATAGCTCAAGGTGAGTGCCATTAAACTTCTCCATTGTTGATCTAGATGTGCTTGTCATTCCCTACAACAAGATTTATTTTTGTGCAAGCTCCCACTCAAACAAATATTAGATAAAAAAAACCTTGTCCCTAACACCTTGGATCCGAGGTGATCAGACTCTGATACCAAATGAAGGAAGTAGAGGTGCATAATATGCCTCCTACACTAATCCATGAGAGAAGAATGTGTAAAAACTAAAAACATAATAGTTTCAAACAAATTAAAAAAACAACAAACCATTGACAACATGATATCATTGGGAAACCCCTTCCAAGAGAAAACCCCCACACTATAAAGCACACTCAATGTATTATTTAGCAAATAAATGGTTACAATACATAGTCTTTATGCTCTCAACAAGAGTGTTTAGTAGTAGCATAATTATGGATAAATTTTGGCAGCATAATCGTGAGATAAAACTTACACTATGTTTTCCTCTAGCCCTAACACTGAATAAATATGCATAAAAAAACTATAAACCATTTAAGGTTTTCCATTTCTACATGTTGGAAACCACAGGCAAGTTATTCCACACCACTACTTAGTAGTTATTCCCTGCCGCTACTTAGCAGTTATTCCCTTCTATTGCTCTTCATTTATTCCCTGCCACCACTCAATAGTTATTCCCTTCTACTACTCTACATTTATTCCAAACCATTACTCTGCATTTATTCCTTACTATAGCTCTACACTTATTCCCTGCTTCACTACAACATTTCAAGTTGTATGACACACCTATCCCAACACGTTGAAGACGTCATTTAAGTAATGCAAGTTTTTTTTTTAATCTATCGTTGTGTGGTACATTTTTATTCTATCATGTTCCTTGTCTCATGCATGTGTACTCTAATAACTAGAAATTTTAATATTGTGTTTAATGCTAGCCTAAAGATGCATTCTACATTAAGTGGTTACAAGTTGTACACTCCTCTAATCAACTTCCAAGAAACAATGTCAATATAGTGGTGGGTGTTTATTTATTTTTCCTTTATATTTCTTTCAAGAATGCTAGTTGTAACTATATATGTAGTTGGTTGAGATAATATTTCAACACTAATAACTTTTACTAGAGTTGAAATCCATGCTCTTGTCCATCACTTTTAAATACATCAAGATTACATTTAAAAATTAGTGCAATATTCTCTCTCTTTAATTCACCAAAGATTAAAATTTTATGCCATCATTTTTTACAATGTTGCTAAACTTTTGGTTGTTTTTCCTCTCTCTAAGCATAAAATAAAATACCATTAAAGTGAATAAGCACTACAAGGAAATTACTATTGTTGGCATATTTCAGTGATAGTGTTTTAGTAAGAGAAAGAACAATCAAATACAAACTGAAAGCATTCCCTATATTATCTTATGCTTTCAACCTTAGAAAGACTTTTGAACACAATGGAGAAACATGTAGTGAAGATGAATTCAACTCTTAATATGAGCAAGTAAGAGATCCATCCAATAAGACTTGGACGCAATAAGGCATGTATGACCTGCTCATGATAGAATTTTTTCTAGCATTGGTATAGATAAGGCAAGATAGCATTATGGGGATGAGGAATAGTAAAATGGACCTAAATCCCTCTCCTACCATGAACTACAATTTGTTATCATACTTTGAAACAATGACTAGTAAAGATGTTGAAGTTCAAAAGGAAGTGACCATAGATGATTGTGCACATTGCAAACTATGGTTTATGAATAAATCAAAGAGTTTAAATAAATCAAACCAACATCTCAAAGGATTGACCATTACACAAAAGTGCAATGTGCCAAAGAATTCAAGTCAAAACAAAGACAACAAGTTTAGGAACTACACACAACCTTCATTTGTCTACAAAATAAAGAAAACCCCATATGTCTATTATTCCAATCACAAAAACTATCTAGTAGACTAAGAAAGTTAAATAAATCACAATTGTATTTTGAGTCATTCCCAATGACATGATCCTCTTCATCCACCAAAATGCACCTGCATAGAGTCATATTGTCATCATTCTAGAAGCTTAGTGTTATGACTAGTCCCAAAAATATAGGATAAAATTTCAACCGGTAAATTTCAAGAAATTTTGTTTTCTCAAGGCATTAAGACCTTAAAAAAAAGGGAAAATATCATAGTTGTTAAAGATATTGATAGGAGTGCAAAAACGAAAATCAAAATAGTAACAATGTTAAGTCTTCCACATATGATGCATAGAAACTCATTAAGCATGTTGCTTACAAAAACATTCAAAGTTATGGCATAAAAGAAGATATTCAAGAAACAAGTAACTAGACCTATACCAAGCCAGCAAAATCTCATGAGAAACATAAAATATTGAATTTTATAAGAGTCCCCCTAAGACGGGTTGGGTAGATACAAACGATAAATTATAGCTACGACAGCTAAAATTTCCAGAATTCCTACTTTAAATGCACTGTAGAAATCACGTAACTGTCTAAATATTTAATGAACTTTAACTAGAACAAAAAACACTACAAACTTCTAGAAGAAAAGACTTTAACTTTAACATGTGGGAATCCACTATAGACTTCTAGAACAGAGGGATTGCTAGCTATGACTTCTACACTTCTAAAAGGATCACATACCATTTCTTACAATCTAGGCATTGGAGAGATGACCAGAAGAAGCACATATCCATTATTACACTCTAAGCATGGGGAGATGAGGTTAAAATAGAAGAATAAAACCATATAGGCATAGATTGATACAAGCTAAAGGTTTAAATGGCCTTGGAATTAAAAGTTATGTTTGAATACACAAGTATATGAGGCTTATAAATAAAATATGTCGTATTGAAAATAAAACTAGCAAAGTATAAGTGAGGTAGAGATCTTTTAAAATATAATCAATAATGAAATGTGTTTATTTTCCTCCCTCACAATGAGCCACTTATTGACACACAAAATGTGCTTGACGAACATTGTTTTAAGTGAGATGGGAAAAAGCTTATACTTGAGTTTTTGTATGATATCCTTATATATCTACATCAAAAGAAGATGAGAAGCATTATTATGTAGATATTGATGAGGATAATTTTTTTGCAGGCATCTAAGTTGAAGACTAATTAGAATCCCAACAAGGAAAAGAGTCAGAAGAACCTTCACATACTTGTCATCATGGACAAGAACACCCCATTCTTGGTCATGATACAACATTACTTGAGCTAGACCTGCAAAATCCAAGGAAAACAAGATTAAGAAACAAATAGAAACAAAACTAAAATTGTTTATATTTCCTTCAATCTTGCACTAAAATCTATGTTGATGTCTACTTTTAATTTTTGTAGATTAACTGTGCCATGCATTATAAGGTTGTGATATTACCATAAGTAAAGACAATATAAGCCAACATATAAGACTACCAAAACACCCATTGGAGGATTCTATATAGTTTTATCTAACCTGCAATGGAAGCCATAAAGATTGATTTTCATCTAATTTTATATGCATATGACAAAAAAAAAGTATAGGAACTCAATGAAAACCTAATTATAAACTATTTAAGGGTTGCACTCATTAATTGGTTGATTATGTGGCAGTTTTGTTACTACCTTGAGATTCTCTTTCCTCTGAGAATGTTGTATTCTCGACTGACGTAGCCAACCACAAGAAGGTGGAAGCTCATATGGCCCCTCTCCTCCAACCCCCCACCCCTCATCACTCTCATTTCCCCATACCCAATTTAATTAGTAAACAATGCACACACACATCATAGTAGCAAAGAGGCAATATTTATAATAATAATAATAATGATAACATCATATATAAAATGTTAATGATAACATAAAATAAACATAAATAGTACAAAGTATATGTGAAAAATGTGTCAATCATACAACATGTTTGTCTACTACATTATTTCCTTCTAGTTTTTTTTCTTTACTTCAGAAGGTCCACAATTTTAATGTTGGCATCTTCTTCTTGATGTTCTTCTTATCTCAATTCAGGTGGTAGTTAAGAACACAAAATAATTGTTCGTGCATGTGGCTGAGTAGGACACATACTTACAATTAAAGCAAACTAGTTATAAGTCACTTCATTCATATTATATGCATTATACATCACCTCGTTCATAGTACCTAGTGCAGTAAACACAGTGGTAGGGTTGACCTCTAGCTAATCACCACCAACAACTTTGAAAATGGGTGTTTCATCTATAATAACATCTCCATGTGTATGCAATAACATTTATAGTTATTTTATAATCCATAAAGCATAGAACCACTTCTAATTAACCATTCAAAACATATTTGACTTATTTACCTCCTTGTTGACAATAGAAGTATTATGTGTCTTGCCTTTCTTAATTTCAAACAAGGTTTTATATCCTCATGTTAAGGCAAGTTTTATATCCTCATCGGTGGGCATAATGTCATAGTTGGTTAACTATGTGTCATAACATAACATAATTCATGTATTCATTGTACCTCCACCAACCAAAGTAGATAGGCAAATAAGGAAAATAATATTTCCCATTTCCCCCACACAATATAGACTAATATAAAACTTTGGAAACCTTTCTAGACTTTTTGTTGATTTTTTTAAGCATATGTCACGATGCAAACTAATGCAACAAAAGTTTCTATAGGCTCCTTGGCTCTTTTGTGATGACTTCAATATGATATAAACACATGATGATCAATATGTATACCATTAGTGTGGCTTCCCCCTGGGATGGAATGATTTGAAATATGGGCGAGGATTATATGACTTGAATTTCCAAACCATTGCAAAAGATGTTTCAATCATACAAATCTTTAAAGGAACACGAGTTGGACATGAATTTTTTTTTGTATGTACTATGCAACCTCATTTAGTAACATTCAAGGGCATGTGGATGTGCATTGACACTAAATGAGCCAATATAATAGTCTTAGAAGGTGCGGAATGGGCTTAGTGCCTTGGACTAGATGGTATGATCATTAAAATTGATTTGAGAAAGCATATGATAAGGTGGAGTGGTCTTTCATCCTTTCCAAGTTAAAACCTCCAAGGTTTGGGCCTCTCTTTGTTAGAGCATTTGACACCATATTTTGGGTTTTTTTTAGCATGCCCTGCTATCAGTCAATGCAAAATAGAAGTAGTTACTTTGTTCCACTCTAATATCTATCCAGGATGAAAAAAAAATTGTATGTATTGTTGTGCAACCTCATTTAAGAACATTTGAGGGGATGTGGATGTGAACTTACTCTAAATAAGTCAACATTTCATTAATGGAAAGGGTTGATGATAAGTCCCTTGTATTAATCAAATTCTCATGCAAGTTTTACAAGGTATTGTGGGACTTTTCCACACCAAATAGGTTGTTGAACGTGGCTTAGAGACAAAAGTAAAAATAAATAAAACATAACTTTTTAGGCTTCACAACCTATGGAAGCTACTATTAGAAAATAAAAACTATATCTTTGTTTGGTCATTGATAATGGTTGGCTTACCTATTGACATCATAATTACTCCTCTTAAAGACCTCACATCATAGATGTCCTCTATGTGCTTAAGAATAAATTCCATGTATTTCTCATTGGATGGATCATTCTCCAATGATATCCTTTATCCATAATTCCCATGTGTCCTACCTTAACAAGGTATCTATTGCATAGAGAGTAGTGAGGTTCTCTAAAGTATAGTATGACATAAATGTTTTTATGTTACATGACAACATCTAAAAAAATAAACACACACACACACACACACACACACACACACCCTAACAACCTAATTTGACATTTATTAAATAATACCTTATTAATTACAATAATTTAAGTTTAGATTCCTAAAAACATCTTTAGATTGTCAAGGCTAACAATGCCCCCCTTGATCTAAAAAGTGTTTGAGAAATGTGTTGAAGTAGGCAATACATTGTTGAATCTCCTTCCATGTCTCATGCAATGATCTGATGACGCATGAGTGTAAATCCCTCCCACAATATATCTGACTCAAAGCTGCAATGCTTCCTCCAAACGAAAGCTACTCCTAAAGTGTGTTTAGAACATGTGTGATGAAGTCCCAAGCATGAAAACTATTGTTCAAAGCTATGTTCCAACACAAAAACTCGTATGATCACTACCATCTACCGTACGATCTTGGTGAACTTTAGAACCATCCAAAAAAATTGCATCTAGTTAATAATTCGTAACTTTGCAAGTGCAACCTTCCACAAAATCCACTACTTGAATGATGACCTCATACCTTCATCTATATCCCCCTTGTCAAATGAAATTTAGGGAAGTGTAGAAACCTAGAAACCATAAGATTCCCCTTGAAATTGAGAGAAGTATTTCAAAACGCTATTGTTTTTAAGCCAAAAAAATACTATAAAATCAATGAATTCATGAATTCACAAGCTAGCTCAAAACTCAACACCTATTGACAAATTATCGATGACTCCATTCAAAGAATTAGACTCTAGCCACCTTACTCAATTCCAAATAGACTGAGATTACATTAAAAAGCATCAATGTGATTTGAATACATAACCTTCCCTTTTCCATATGCATTTAAAACTTAGCGTTTGTACCAACCCTAGTACAAGACCTTTTTTGTCAATTTTATAAATAGTTGCATTAAAAACCTTTACAATGTACATTATCAAATTACTAAAACAATGTTCTCAACAACCTTCCCTTTCAAATGTTTTTAAGCCAATATTTTAATCCGCATCATAGTCTTAATACAACTCATACACCATAATAATATTGTCATGAAGTGAACATCAAAAGGAAAGATGTCAAAATAAAAAATAAAAAAAAACAAAAAATATATCATATGCTAACAATGTGGATGCATGCATCCTCAAGCTTTAATTAGTAATCAAATTTTGTCCTCAAACAAGAAGAATACTTGCACACATAAAAAAATGCACAAAACTGTAAATTCTAGCGCATGTATGTTTGATGCCATGGAATGGTCATACCTTCAAATACCATTATGATGTGAAAACACCACCATGTGAAAAGGTGTGTCATACACATTGTAGTTAACAGTTTTAGAAGATGCCAAAACTACTAGAGGTTTCCAACCCACATTGTGGCAATTATCTCATGCATGAAGTAATGTTTTTTCAAATCCAAAAATCATGCATGAAGTTATGTTTTTAGTAAAAGCCAAAAGACATGCATGAAGGGACATTTTTTTGTAAAAGTAAATAATTATGCATGAAGTAATGTTTTTAGTAAAAGCCAAAAAACACTATCAGTGGTTTCCAACATGTGGCAATAGAAACCATAAATGGTTTATGGTTTGGTTATGCCTATATATTGAGTGCTTAGGTTGGAGGTATCGAGAGAGAGGTTGTTGAAGGTATCGAGAGAGAGGTTGTTGAAGGTATCTTTATGCTATTGAAAATTCTCTAGAACATGAATGGTGTATATCTATTGTTAAGAGCACAATTTTGTAAATGTATTGTAAATTATTGTTGAATAATACATTGAACTCTTTCTTTGGAGTGTAGGTTTTTTTTTCCTAAAAGGGTTTTCCCTAAGAAAACACTATGTAATAATCACATGTTTATGTGTTCTTTATTTTATGCAATTGTTTATTTAGAGTTTTTTTACATTCTTCTCTTATTGATTAGAGTAGAAGCATATTCTATATTTTTTCTTCCCTTCATTTGGTATCAAAGCTAGATCACCTCAGATCCTAAGTGTTAGGGACAAGTTTTCTTCATATAATCTTGGTTTGAGTGGAATATTGCACAAAATAAAATCTTGTTGCGGGAAAAAGGAAAGCACATCAAGGCTATAAATGGAGAAGTTTAATGGTATTAACTCTAATGTGTGGAAGCTCAAGATGGAGGACTTGCTCATAGATCGAAATCTACGAGTTGTAGTGTCTGAAACCAAATATTCTATTATGAAAGATAAAGACAAGAAGCTCATTAGGCTTTGTCTGGTTGATTTGTTTCTAAAGAACCCATCGCAACAAGTCTCTAGAAGAAGTTAGGGGACTTGTACCAAGCTAAATCCCCAATTAATAAACTTTTTTTGTGGAAAAAGTTGTATGACTTGAGAATAAGTGATGGTGATTTTGTATTCAAGCATCTAAATGTGTTCAATACCATTCCAGCCCAACTAAACTCAGTTGGAGTGAAGGTGGATGATGAGGATCATTGCATTGTTGGGTAGGTGTTATATTCTTTGCATGTGTGTGGAGGGGGTGCGTCATATTTGATGATTGCGTCTAATAATCCCTCCCTGAGGGGGGTTCCCATGGGAGGCCAAGATTCTACCCCCTGGCTATGCGAAGCGTTTAGGAAAGTGCCCCAAATTTATTTTTGGGCGTTTTTTTTCTATTTTAACATTTTTCGCTATTTTTAGCGGTTTTCTAAATTAATCTCGGATTAAGGGATTATGGTTTTTGTAGTTGTAAAATACCTAAAATATTGTATATATTGTATTGTGAATGGTGAAATTAATACAATGAAGAAGAGTTGAGAGGTGTGACACCAAGGAAGGTTGGTTTTCTCCTGGTTAAGGGTTTCCAGTGTAAATTTTTGTGTACTATGTGTATGAGAAATTGATTAATTTTTGTTTTGCTTAAGAATTTGTATGCATTTCTTTATTTCATAGGTTTAAAACTTACATGTAGTATCAATGCACATTTTTGGCTTCAGGGGGACGCCTTTGTTGCTGAGGGTTTGACTCTGTCTTGATAGATCAAGTTTATCTTGGGCCTGTGATAAACCTGGGTTCAGTGGGAGCTTTGCAGTGGTGATTTGTGTGTTGAAAGAGAATGACAAGCAATTTTAGAATTGAGATTGAGTAGTTCAATGGTCAAAAAATTGAGCTATGGAAGTTCAATATGGAGGACCTTCTTGTAGACAAAGAACAATGGATCGTTGTGGATCCTGGTACACAACCTACTCGTACACAACCTACTCATACACAATCTACCGGTACACAATCTACTGGTACAAAATCTATTGGTACACAAACTACTGGTACTCAATCTACTGGTATGTCGAAAGAAGATTGGGAGAAGTTGGATAGAAGAGAAAGGAGTATGATTAGACTCTACCTAGAAGATTCAGTGTTACTGAATGTGTTGGGAGAATCTATAGCCAAGGAACTATGGGAAAAGTTGTGGAATTTGTATCAGTCAAAGTCCATGGTAAACAAGATGTTTCTTCAAAAGAAGTCGTATCATCTTAGGATGGAAGATGGAGATTATGTGACAAAGCATCTAAATGCCTTCAATACTATGGTAAGTCAACTTTTCTATGTTAATATTACACTTGCAGAAGAAGATAAGTGTATTACTTTGTTATGTTTTTTGCCAGGCTCCTGGGATAATCTGGTTGTAGAAATTGGTAGTACCACAGAATCTACATTAAAGTATGAGGATGTAGTTGCATCCTTGTTATCGGAAGAGATGAGGAAGAAAAGCATGGATATTCATAGCATAGATGATTTATTTGTAAGAGGTTGTCCCCAAGATAGGAATACAAATAAGTCTTCGGGGGGGATCTGAATCTAAAGGTAGATCAAAATGCCCAGGAAAATATTTGAGGAAATGTGGTAAAGTTGAGCATTATAAAAGAGATTGCAGGTCTAAGAAAGTTGATAAAACAAACGTAGTTGATGATGCCTTTTCCACAGAGGATAAAACCTCCATATAAGAAGGAGGTGATGTTTACCTGGCATCTAGAAGTACACATGCAGATAATGATGTATGGTTGATAAAATCAGGTGCATCATTTCATATGACTCCTCAGAAGGAGTGGTTCAGTGAATATGAAAAGTACAATAGTGATGATGTCTTCCTAGGAGATGACTCAATGGCCAAAATAATGGGACGTGGAAGGGTTAACTTGGTGCTAAAAGATGGAAGGATGAGAACTCTCCCTAAATTTTTCCACATTCCAGATCTATCCAGGAGCTCAATATATGTAAGTAAGTTGGATGATGCAGGTGTGGATACTTTATTGGAAAATGGAACTTGCAAGATGGTATGAAGAGAAATGGTGTTGATGAGGCAAGTTCTGTATGGAATTATGTACAATTTATTGGGAAGCACTTATACTAATGGGTGTAACAGTTCTATTATCCAATTGTGGCATCAAAGATTGGGACATATTGGAGAAAAGGGATTTCGAACACTACATGGCAAAGGTATGGTTGAAGGTATGTCTAATTGCACCCTGGATTTTGATTTCTGTGAACATTGCATATGTGGTAAACATAATTGAGTAAGATTCCCATCTGATGCTACAAGAGCAAAGGGGATCTTAGAGTTGATACATAGTGATGTGTTTGGACCTATGCATGTTCCATCACTAGGTAAATATGTGTATTATGTTTCACTTATATATGATTTCTCAAGGAACACATGGATTTATTTTCTTAGGAATAAATCTGAGGTATTTTATAAATTTAAAGAGTTTAAGGCTTTGGTAGAAAATACGACATAGAAGAAAATAAAGTTGTTGATGACAGATAATGGTGGAGAATTTTGTGGGATTGAATTTGAAGATTTCTATAAGAAGTGTGGTATATCAAGGAATAATACTAATCCATACACACCTCAACAGAACGGGGTTGCAGAAAGGATGAACATGACGTTGATGGAAAAATTAAGGAGCATGCTTAGTGGTGCGGGGTAAGGATAGGAATTCTAGGCAGAGGCAGTGGGTACTACATGTTACCTAGTAAATAGATCACCCTCATCAATGTTGGTGGAAAAAACGTTGCATAAGGTATGGACTAGTAAGAAACACTCTCTTGAACATCTCAGAGTGTTTGTGATCCAGGTGGATATTGGTGGCCACCCACATGTTCCAACTGGCTCCTTTTGCCAGTTTTTAGTTCAACATGTTCTTTTGTACTTCTTTGTAATGGTGGGTTCTACACTTTTGTGGTTGTTTGAATCCCTACACATCTTCCAAGTGGATATTGGTGGCCTCCCACCAAATCCAACTAGCTTATTTTGAATGTTTTCATGTTAGCACATCTTGTTGTACTTCCAGGGCCATTTTGGGGCCCTTAACAATGTTATTTTGGCTTGCCACTGTCAAACCATAGATGGAGTTAGAGTTTAATGACGTAATTTGTATTTCTCGAAAAGACCTTTCTAATGGGCTATCACATGCCTAAAACAGAGATTGTATGAAAAAGTTACAACCCCGTGAAGTTAATGTACCAACTTACCGAAACGGGGCCCACATGACTTTTGGCGTTTCATCTCCTAGGGTTAGGTTTTTGGATGTCTATGGTTTTGCCATTCTTGTTTAACATAAAAAGGCCTTCAGAGCCTCATTGTAATCATATTCTTGTGAATGAGCATAGCTGTAAAATCTCTTCTCAGAAATAAAGTTTCCACCATTCTAGCGAGTCTTGCACTCTGTATTTTTACAGTCTCTTTACAATTATTTCATTAATAGAAATCAAGTATTGTTGTATTTCACTGTTTCTGGCAATTTTCATGAGTGTTTCATTGTAATATGTCTTCTTTCATTTTGTTCTGAACATAATCCAGATCATTGGTATCAAAGAAGGCTGCTCTTGATCATTTTTCAATGCATGTCCCCGACGAGGTCCGAGTATATCCAGTTGGGTCTGAAGTTTTTCTATCTCGAGGAAAAGCACTCTCGCACACCCCAGAAACCCTCGATGACAAAAGAAAAGAAAGATGACGGAGAAAAAGATTCTATTAACCTATTGCTTGAGAAAGCTCTCACGTGACAAAGGGACGAAATGATGGAGAATTTTGCACAAATTCTTCAACGCCTGTTGATAGCAACATGCACATCTTCATCAAGCGATCATTTTGGAGAAACCTCTCCCTTCAAGGTACAAGTTAATTTTTATATTCCCATATTTGAAGGTCATATAGATGTAGATGCCCTAGAAAAATGGTTAAATCTATTAGAAGGTTATTTCTCTATTCAAAATTTTTCTGACACGGAAAATATCACCTTCACACTCCTCAAGGCTCTCCCCCATGTCAAACATTGGTGGGAAACTTATTGGGAGCAAAGTTCCACAGAGACATCTGGAATATATGGGGTCGAGCCCACTTGGGATTTTTTTGTGGATGTGGTCAAAGAACAATACGGCCCTGTTGATAAATATGAAGACCAGTACATGAGATGGACCACATTGTGGCAATAGAAGAGCCAAACAGTGTTGGAGTTCACAAATACTTTCCATACCTTGAGCACCAAGCTAGGTATCAAAGACTCTAAGCGACAACTAGTTCTGAAATACCGTGGGGCTCTGCATAGGTACATCCAAACCAAAATGGATTTCCTAAACATCTCATCATTAGGAGTTGTCTATCTATATGTTGTCAAAATCGAGCAAAAATTTAGGCACTAGAACAAATGGGAATTTGGGCCTGCAAATCTGCAACAACAAAAGCACAGTAAAGACGGCCCTAACCAACAACCTCTAGACAACCACTCCAAGACACATGACAAAAAGGGTAAAGGGAAGACAAAGAATGACACTAGGAAGTGGTGTGACTTCCACAAAATCCCCTAGCACAACACCAATGAATGTCACTCGAAACAATCATTGGTGGTTGAGGTCAAAGACACAGAGCCGAACCTTGATTCAGAATCCGATCCAGAAAATATTGAAAAAAGATAGATCATCGACACAGACCACACTGCCACTGTCGCAACCAGAACAACTCAACTAGAACAATCAGTAGATCCCAAAGAAGGGGGGCGCCTCTTCCATTCACAGATGTGGGTGAAGGGAACCCCATTCCATTTCATTGTTGATAATGAAAGCTAGAAGAACCTCATCTCAACTAAGGTCTTCAAACAATTGGGGTTTTCGACAACACCACACCCGCAACCATACAACATTGGGTGGCTTCACCATGGACAAGATCTCTGTGTCAACCAACAATGTCGCCTATCCTATGTAATCTAGCCCTTCAAGGATGATGTAGTGTGTGATGTTTCCCCTCTTGATGTTTGTGATGTGGTTTTGGGCCAACCATATATGTGGAGACATCATGTTGTCTATGAGTCTAGACCCTATAGTGTCATTATTACTCTAGGAGGTCAACTCTATCAGATACCAAAGGTAGTTCCGACTACTGCTCCACCAAAACAGTGCCACAAAGTAATCTCTCATACTACAAAATTCATCCTCTTCACAGTCTATTCAAAGGATGCATACAAGACCGCTACAACCACTGCAGCCTCAACAAATTATATCCAACAAAAACATATTGTTTCTTCACCTACAATGGTGCCTACACAATGCCCCGTTAAATCCAGAGACAACAGATTAGTGGAGCATATTCAACCCCACCAACAACTGGTTTGGGACAATCTTCCATAGACCAAGCAACACAACTTCTCCAACAAAGCACACAACTCACCAAGATTCATATTCAGAACATGCTTTCCCCTCTTCCTTGGGAACTCAACGCAATGGAAACCATTTCTTCCTAAGGGGGGAGGATTGATCCAGTTGGATATTGGTGGCCACCCTCCTGTTCCAATTGGCTCCTTTTGCCAATTTTTAGTTCAACACGTTCTTTTGTACTTCTTTGTAATGGTAGGTTATACACTTTTGGGGCTGTCTTAATCCCTACACATCTTCCAGGTGGATACTGGTGGCCTCCCACCTAATCCAACTGACTTATTTTGTATGTTTTCATGTCAGCACATCTTGTTGTACTTCCAGGGCCATTTTGGGGCCCTTAACAGTGTTATTTTGGCTCTCCACAGTCAAAGTGTAGACTGAGTTAGAGTTTGATAATGTAATGTGTAGTTCTCGAAAATACCTTTCCAACGGGCTATCACGCTCCTAAAACCAAGATCGTATGAAAAAGTTATGACCCCGGGAAGTTAATGTACTAACTTACCCAAACAGGGCCCACATGAATTTTGGCGTTTCATCTCCTAGGGTTAAATTTTTGAATGTATAGGGTTTTGGCATTCTTGTTTAACATTAAAAGGCCTTCATAACCTCATTTTAATCATCTTCTTGCGAATGAGCGCAGTCGTCACATCTCTTCTAAGAGATAATGTTGCTATCATTCTAGCGAGTCTTGCACTCTGTATTTTTACTGTCTCTTTACAATTATTTCATTAGTAGAAATCAAGTATTGTTGTATTTCTCTATTTATGGAAAATTTCATGAGTGTTTCATTGTAATATCTCTTCTTTCATTTCATTCCAAACATAATCCAGATCAATTTGGTTGTGATGTTTATGTACATGTTCCAAAGGAAATTAGGCATAAGCTGAATAATAAAGTTGAAAAGTGTATCTTTATTGGTTATAAAGATGGTATGAAAGGTTAAAATATTTTGAACCTAGAAACTAAGAAGGTTGTTTATAGTCGAGATGTTGTTTTTAGATAGGTTAAAGATGTTCCCAAATAGGAAAATCCTACGAAGGGAAGAAGAACCTGAGAAAATAGAGTTTGATTTGGATGATGCAAAATCTGAATCAACGAAAGAAGATGAATAAGAAGAAGAAGAACCTCATACTCCATCTTTTAAGAGATCAATGAGGGAAAGAAGGAAACCAGAAAGGTATAGTCCACCTGATTTCTGTGCTAATTTTTTTATTTGTTACTGATGATCATCCCATAACTGTCGAGGAAACAATGAATTTAGAGGATAGTAAACTCTGGAAGAAGGCCATGGTTGAAGAGATGGATGCCTTCGATAAGAATGAGGCATGGGATCTAGTTGAGTTTCCAACTGGAAGAAAGGCCATTGGAAACAAATGGGTATTTAGGAAAAAGTTGAATGCATGCAGAAGGCAAAGTGGAGAAATACAAAGATTAGTTAGTAGCAAAAGGTTACTCCCAGGTAGAGGGAATTGACTTTGGTGAAATTTTTCTCCTATTTCCAAGTTAACTTCTATTAGATTTGTTTTGTTTGCTGTTGGTGAGTTTGATTTTGAAGTATAATGATGGATGTGAAGACAACATTCCTACATGGGGATTTGGAAGAAGAAATCTACATGAAGAATCCAAAAGGATTTGCAATGAAGGAAAATAAAGAGTTGGTCTGTAAGCTAAAGAAGTCACTATATGGTTTGAAGCAATCACCTAGGATGTGGTAACAAAATTTTGACACATACATCCTTAAACTAGGATTTGCGAGAAGCAGGGTTGATCACTGTGTATATTCCAAGCATGTTGGTAATCACTTCATTTATGTAGTGTTGTATGTAGATGACATGTTGTTGGTAGGAAATAATATGGATGTTATCAAGGAGGTGAAATCTTAGTTATCCTCCAAATTTGACATGAAGGATCCCAGTGTTGATCACTTCATTCTAGGAATGGGGATTAAAAGAGATCTTGCAAACAAGAAACTCTGGTTGAATTAGAGAAAATATGTTGAGGCAATTATTACATAGGTTTAATAAGCAAGAAAGTAAATCGATATTCCTGTAAATGTAAAGTTATTTGTAGATCATTTTCCTAAGACACGGGAAGAAGAAGAGGACATGTCACATGTTCCATATGTCAGTGTGCTTGGCATCTTGATGTATGCAATGGTCTATACTAGATTGGACATTGCACATGCAGTGGGAGTTTTGAGAAAGTATATGTCAAAACCGTGGAAGGAGAATTGGACAACAATAAAAAGGGTTTTCATGTATTTGCATGGAACTTCTAGTTATGGATTGTGCTACCAAGGAAGACTAGGATTGGACAAAGTGTTGGACATACATGGATTTGTTCATGTAGACTGGGCTAGAGATCTAGATCGCAAAAAATGTACAAGTGGGTATGTGTTTAATCTATTTGGAGGAGCAATCAGTTGGATGAGAAAAAGACAGGTTGTAGTGGCACCCTGAACTACATAATTTGAATACATGAAAACAACTCATGTATGCAAGGAAGCAATATGGTTATATAGATTGTGTTCAGGTATTGGGTTGGTACAACAAGCAGTAAGATTAGATTGCAACAGTCAAAGTGAAATATTCTTGGCTAATAACCTAGCTTATCATTCAAAGTTAAAGCATATTGATTTATAGTATCACTTTTTGAGACATGGTTGAAGACAAGAAGGTGTTTTTGGAGAAGGTTGACACTTTGAAGAATGTTGTAGATTCATTGACAAAGTCTGTGAGCACCGAGAAGTTCTCTTGGTGTAGAGAATTAATGGGAATTATTGCCCTGGATTGTTGACTATGTAATCTAGTGACCCACTGTATGCAAAGAAAACAACAACTGGGACAATGTTGGGTAGGTGTTATATTCTTTTCAAGTGTGTGTGTGTGTGTGTGTGTGTGTGTGGGGCGGGGGGGGTGCGTGGAGTTTGATGATTGCGTCTAATGATCCCTCTTTAGCAGTGGTGTATGTGTGTGTTGGGTGCTGCCCAAGGGGGGGTCCTAGGGGGGCTAGGATTGGCCCCCCTTGGCTACACGAAGCATTTGGGGCAGCGACCCAATTTTTTTTTTTGGGGGGTTGTTATTTTAGTGTTTTTCTCTATTTTTAGAGGTTTTCTAAATTAATCCTGGATTAAGGGATTAGGGTTTTGGTAGCTATGGAATACCTAAAATATTGTATATATATTTTTAATAATGGTGAAATTAATGCAATGAAGAGTTGAGAGGTGTGGCACCAAGGAAGGTTATTTTTCTCCATGTTAAGGGTTGCTAGCGTAAATCTTTGTGTACTATGTGTATGAGCCATTGATTAATTTTTGTTTTGCTTAGGAATCTGTATGCATTGTTTTAATTCATAGGTTTAAAACTTACATACATGAGCCTTTTGTGTTATTTACCATATTTGTGGTACAACATGGTAATGGTCATTGGAAGCATTGCAAAGAAATTGGGGTTGGATGACATCGTGGTTGCTTTACTCTCAAAGGAGATGAGGTGAAAGGCTTCTGAATCCACCAAGGAGGCCTTGAATCTTCATGGAATATTAAAAGAGAAAGGAAAGAAGAGGGAGAATGAAAGATCCAAATCCCGTGGGAGATCTAAGTCTCCTGGAAATTCCAAGGAA
This sequence comes from Picea engelmannii, assembly GCA_009831015.1. Taxonomy (NCBI): domain Eukaryota; kingdom Viridiplantae; phylum Streptophyta; class Pinopsida; order Pinales; family Pinaceae; genus Picea; species Picea engelmannii. Next base: position 45,082 of record ML795529.1, read on the forward strand.
AGATGTTGGAACAATGGTAAGGTCTAGCATTTCAAAAGAGATTGCAAGGTAGAGAAAAAGGGAAAAAAGAAGAAAAGGAATGGCTCTAAGACTGAATATGAAAAATATTCTCAAGAGGATGGTGTATATGCCTTTTTTGTGTCCTTGGTGACCCATGCATGTCAAAGTGCATGGTTTATAGCCTCTAGAGCTTCCTTCCACTTGTCTTCCCATCGAGAGTTATTTTTGGTGTACAAGAAATATGATGGTGGGAAGGTATACCTCAATTGATCAACATAGTTGGTCATGGTAGAGTCTTGAATATATTCCCTAATGGTAGAGTGAAGGGGATCAATGGAGTTATACACATTGTAGGTTTGGCATGGAACATATTGCTAGTAAGTGCACTTAATGAGGCAAGAGTGGACGTTATTTTCTCTAATGGAAGGTGTAAGATTGTGCGAGGAACTGTAGTTCTTGAAAATGGTGTTCATGTGGAAAATATTTTTCAACATGATGCATGCCTTGTTCATTGTAATAGCTCTTCAGTCCCTAAACTGAAACGATACATAGAATTTACATCTTGCAATCAAAACCAACAACAAAGAGGAGTGTCATATCTACTCCGTATGGTCATACTTTTTGGGTACCGAAAGGAGATCTTGCTTCAAACAGAAAGTTACTACTGGAGAAGACAATGTTATGGCACTAGAGAATGGGCCATATAGGTGAGAAGGGTCTATGGGCCTTGAAAAAAATATATATGTGTTGAGTGGTTGATCAATTTTACTCTTGAAGTTGATTTATGTGAATTGCATATATTATGGAAAATAGAACCATGTTCAATTTTATTCTTATTATCCCCGTTTTCTAGGGATAACTAGGAGATCATGTCTCGAGGCCCACAGGTCCTAGACATGGAGTACCGAGAGCAGGATTGACCTGAGCATGGCCCTGGATGACCCATGTTCCTTCTTTTTCATCAGAGTTGTCATGTCAGCAACAACAACACCATCACTGTCGGTTTGGACTTGTATCGGAGAAGACTCTTTCTCCACGAGGTAATTGGTCCAAGTATCATGGTATGTGTCATATTTGATCGTTATAAATTTCAGATATATGCATCAAATTCCTTTTATTTCTGACGACTGCTTGGATCTTACATTAACTCGCTTGAACAGAGTTGGGGGGATTGACAGGCTACCCTAGCAAGCTTGTACCCATAGGGTTTGGTTTTCCACCAGGGGAAATTTTGAAGAGCCA
>ML795529.1:60800-76243 GCA_009831015.1 Picea engelmannii
AGAGCAGGATTGACCTTAGCATGGCCCTGGAGGGCCCATGTTTCTTATTTTTCATCAGAGTTGTCCCATTAGCAGCAACAACACCATCACTGTCGGTTTGGACTTATATCAGAGAAGACTCTTGCTCGATGAGGTAATTGGTCCAAGTATCATGCTATGTGTCATATTTGATCATTATAACTTTTAGATATATGCATCAAATTGCTTTTATTTATGACGACTGCTTGGATCTTACATTAACTTGCTTGACCAAAGTTGGGGGGATTGACAGGGTACCCTAGCAAGCTTGTACCCATAGGTTTTGGTTTTCCACCAGGGGAAATTTTGAAGAGCCATCGTCCGCTCCCATCATATCATCACTCTTACATCTTGTCTCCCGCCCATCTGCCCCATTCCCCTAGTCTGGACATTAGGATGATCTGTTTGTGGGGTTACACCTTATCTCATGGGAAGAAGGGGCTAAAGTCCCAGAAGGTAAGAGCAGTTGGTAAAAGATAAAAGCCATAAAAAATGAAACCTAGAGATGCCTCGCCCAGGGATCCCCGAGAAGGCAATAAAAATCCTCTCAGCAAGAAACAAGAGGGACCCGAAGAAAAATAACAAAAAAAAGAAGACCTAGCCAAGAGGATGGGGGGTCTCATCATGAGCCAGTCCATTATGTTCATGGGTACCTAACAGTATGACATTGCCATTATATGGTTACCACACTAGGGCAGTGACCTTTGGTTGCATGGCCAAGGGAAAGGGGTTCTCATCACGAGCCAGCCTTATCATCTTTGTGAAAGTACTTGTGGGTAACACTGTCAGCTCTGGTCACCACGCCAATGCAGTGTCCTCTAGTTAGACCTTGAAATAAAAAAGAAAAAGCAATAAAGAAAAGAAAGAATAAAGGCAATAAAGGGCTTGGAAAGAATTGCATCCATGACTAGTACAACTCACCTTCTACAAAGGCACTCACAGGTTATATCACCCCTGTCTTTCACTCTACTTGTATGTCTTGACATCTTTTGACCACATCACCTCGTGTTACATGACTTGGATGATATCCTCTGGAAACTTTCGTTCTCTTATGGATGTTGGCCCAATAGGGCATTTTGTCTTTTTCTTCAGCTTTGTATAGTAGGTCATTGTAATGTATTTGAGCTATTGGATGATATATCAGGGATTTTATGCATGCATTTGATAAAATTAATGATGAAATGTGATTGACATTGCTATGATCCCTGTGACTAATGAGCCCATGGAGGGCGAAGTTTTTGATGTGCAGGATCATGTCCGACGGACATGTACCAGTTAGACTAGTACACATGGGGAGATGATTAGTTCGGACCTCCATGGGGCTGAAGAACCCATCAGATGGTTGTTGGGACCCCATCAGGGGCAGAGACAAGACAATGATTGGTCGAGCCTTTGCACAAGAGAAGAATGAGAATGTTTTCATCCAGGACGCCTTGGCTAAGCCCAACCCAAGGGGGTTGACCCGCTACAGGTGGAACATGCCCCTTTTGATGCCCCAGGACGTCATCTAGGAGCCATGACGTCACCTCCAGTGTATGGCATCTTGACAGAGAAGTTTGGCATGTGTGGCAGATTTTGGAGGCCCAAGGAGGGCCAACGTTTGTCATCTTGTGTTGCATTTTTCCCTAAAAAGGGCCAAAGTCTCCCTCAGAGAGGCTTGACATCCTGTTTATTGCTCATTTAGGGTTTCATTTAATAGTTTAATGTAAAATAGTATGATTTTTGGTTTGTAGCCTTGTCAGTTATTTTTAATGACCTAAAATTAATTAAAAGGTCATGATACACTATATATTGAGGATGTTTTCCCCTCATTTGAACACAACAAAAGAACTCACACTTGTGAGGTCTGATTTTTGCGCCCTACTAGGTTAATTTGTCTTCTAAGTGAGGCGCACTTGTTGATGGAAGGATTTTTTGGCATCTTTTGGCATTTCTCTTCAAGGAAGGTTTACAACTAGGGTTTGCACATGCTTTTCTTCATGATATGTAAGTGTTTTTCACGCAAAACTTCTTAATCGAATGGTTGTAGGTTTACATTCTTGCATTTATTTATAAAATTGTTGATTTTGAAACCCTAGGTGACAAGCACACAAGTAGGTCCTTGTCTCATGTCCCCTTGAGAGAAATTTTTCAGCCATTGAAGAAGAAAGATTGATCCTAGCCTTTGCTACACTCCTCTTGCTTTTTCCCTTAAGCTAGCTTGATTTTTGAAGGTTGAAAAGGGGGTGACATCCTAGGCCTAGGTTATCTACACCTAGGGTGGCCATCTTCTAGGGTTTGAAAGCCTTGCCATTGCAACACTTTCTTTCACCTCATCCTCTAGTTAAATTCATTGTTTATGCTAGCTGTTTTGCCAAGTTGACCTAAAGAAAGAGGAAAGAGCACGAGGCCTTGCTTAAGCAACACCGTAGTGAGCCTCTTTCCCCTAGGGTTTTGATTCTAGGGCCCTGCCATTGCAACACTCTAGAACCCTTCCATCGTGTCTTTAGTCTTCATCCTTTCAAAACTTTGTTCCCTCTTCTTGTTTGACTCCATCTACCCTTAGGGACTGATCTTAGGCACACAACGTTGAAGTCCAAGTGTCCAAAACAACTCTCAAAACAGTAAATTATTGAAACCCTAACTAACAAACTAACTCTAATTAAAGTTGACGTCACAGTTGGTTATCTCATCTTGACACAACATTTGTCTTCTATAAGTAATTGGATGACGACCTAAAGCATTTATTGAGTAAAGTGTTGGTTGGATACGTTGTTAGCTTTATCATCTTGATAGTTATTGATGAATTGATGTTTTTTCATAGCTAATTGATAATACATTGACCTCATTGATATCTATTGTTTTGCATTGCTTATTAATTGATATCATATAGTCATATGAAGTACTAACCCACTGAATTATAACCTGCATATATTCTTCATTATTGTCTTGTTCCGGGAAGGTGTTCTCTTTTGGCATACACTTCTTTATTGGCTGATTAGCTGAACCTTCTGATCTTGGTGGTAACCTGTGAGGAGAAAACTTTAACCTTGACTTTATACCTTAGCCTCTTCAAAACCCCAGGTTGTCGGGGACGTCTCCCCTAGGTTAACCTCCCTAAATAGAAAGAACCTCCCCATCGTGGTGACATTGGGTGGGGAAGGTTCCTGTTACGCCAGTTTGGCCTCTATCCTTTAGCCTTTTAACCTAAGCTACAAACTGTGCAATAACAATTCTAGTTCTCATAAATCTTATGGGCTATTGGACTTGGATCATTTTGATGTATTTGGTCATCTTAAAGTTCCTTCGATTTATAAATATTTGTATTATGTATCATTCATTGATGATTAATCTAGAAGGACATGGGTATATTTTCTCAGAAGTAATTATGAGGTCTTTAGTGGTTAAAGGAGTTTAAGGCTCTCCTGGAGAATCAATGGTAGGAAGATTAAGTTATTGAGGATTGATAAGGACGATGAGTTTTGTTTTGCAGATTTGACAATTTTTGTAAGGAAAATTGGATAGAAAGACATAAGAAAACTCCATATACCCATCAAAAAAATGAAGTTGCAAAACACATGAACATGGAAATGATGGATAAGGTTGGGAGTACGTCTAGTGGATCCACCCTAGAGAAGATGTTCTGGGAAAAAGAGGTTGCTACTACATGTTATTTGATCAATAGGTTTCCTACATTAGCTCTTGTGGACAAGACACCTATGGAGGTATGGATGGGGAAAAAGCACTCACTTCAACATATTTTTTTTTTTAGTTGTGATGCATATGCTCATGTGCCTACAGAGAAGCGGTCAAAGTTGGATAGCAAGGTAGAGAAATGTATCTTCATCAGATATAGTGTTGGTGTGAAAGGGTACAAACTTTGGGATCCTATGGATGGGAAATATTTGTATATAAAAAATGTTATTTTCAGAGAAGTTAAGTCTTCTCCCATAGTTGTGCAACTAAAAGATGATGAGGAGTTAATTTTTTAGCTACCACCCAAAATTGAGAAAGTTGAACCGAAAAATGAACTAGAAGTTCATGATGTACCTAATGAGGAGGATAGTTTAGAGAGTTTATAATAGTAAGTAGAATCTCTACCTTATTCTTTGAGGAGGCCCACTCAGCAAAGAAGGCAACCAAACATGTATAATTATAGTTCGTCTGATTTCAAATGTATAATTACTTTATATGCTAACATTGATGAACCTAGAACTATGAAATAGGAAATGGAGATGAAAAACAATGTGTCCTGGAGATTGGTCATGGATGAGGAGATGGCCACACTTAGGAAGAATGATACATGGGACCTGATATTATTTCCTAATGGATGGAAACCCATTGGATGCAAATGGGTGTTCAAGAAAAACATCGATTCAGATGGTAGTGTTGAAAAGTACAAGGTGAGATTGGTTGCAAAAGGATATTCCTGGGTTGAGGGGATATAATTTGGTGAGATTGTCCCCTAGTTGTCAAACTGACATCTATCAGGTTTTTTTTATTTGCAGCAACAAATTTTCATTTAGATATAGAACAGATGGATGTGAAGACAAAATTCCTACATGGTGACTTTGAGGAGGAGATTTATGTGACACAACCAAAGCAATATGTTAAAAAAGGTAAAGCATAATTGGTTTGCGAATTAAGAAAATCTCCAAATGGTCTCAAACAATTACCCAAAATGTGATACCAAAAGTTTGATTCTTTTGTGTTGAGTTTGGGATTTCTAAGATCCAAATTAGATTGTTCTATGTGTTACAAACATGAAGGTGGTAATTTTCTTGCTATCATTTGTACATAGATGATAAGATTTTTTTTTGTAACAGAAAGGATATGATTAGTGATATGATGATCCAGATGGATGTCGGTGGCCTCCCACCTATTCCAACTGGCTCATTTTGGCAGTTTTCCAGTTTGGTAGTTTTTTCTTAGTTTTCAGGTCCCTGATTTCTAGGGCCGTTTTAAGGCCCTAAACAACATTTATAGGGCTTGCCACAGTTAGAATATTAATTAAGTTAGATTTTGACATCAACATGTGTAGTCCTCAAATAGAAATTTACATCGGGCTATCGTGCGCCTAAAACGAAGATCGTATGAAAAAGTTACGACCTCGAGAAGTTGATGTACTAACTTACCCAAATGGGGCCCACATGAATTTTGGTGCTTCATCTCCAAGGGTTAGGTATCTGGATGTCTAGGGTTTTTGACATTGTTATTTATTGTAAAAAGGCCCTCGGAGCCTCATTGTAATCATACTCTTGCAAATGAGTGCATCTGTCACATCTCTTCTCAGAGACAAGTCGCCACCATTCCACCAAGCTTGTTTTCCGCTGTATTTTACAGTTTCAGCTTATTTCCTTGTTGAATAAAAACCAGTTTTATTGTATATCTATTATTATGTGTTAAGCATATTTTGATAATAATTTGTATTCATTTCGTTCTGCTCATAAAATCTGGATCAGTGGTATTAAAGCGGTCTGCTCCTTGTCGTTCTTAATGCATGTCCCCAACGAGGTTAGGAGACAAAGAATTGGGTCTCGAGCTTGTTTCTCTTGAGGAAAAAATCTCTCACACGCCCAAACGACCTCTCATGGTGGGAGAAAATAAAGACGATGGGATAGGAGATCCCTTCAAAATGTTTCTCAAGGAAGCCCTCACGCAACAGAGGAATGAGATGATGGATAGTTTTGCGCAAATCCTTCGGAGACTGCCACCAGGCAACACATCTTCCTCAAACGGAGGCGTCGCCCCCTTCAAGGTACAAATCAACTTTGATATTCCTATATTTGAAGGTCAAATAGACATAGATGCTATAGACAAATGATTGAATCTGCTAGAAGGGTATTTCTCTGTCCATAACTTCTTGAATAGAGAAAAGATCACTTTTGTGCTCCTCAAAGTCGTTCCCCATGTCAAGGATTGGTGGGAAACTTTCTATGAGCAAAAGGAAACAAATGAACCCTCATTATTTACAGTCATGGTCACTTGGGAGTTCTTCAGGGATGCTAGTAAGGAACAATACTACAATGTTGGAAGTTATGATGACCTGTACACAAAATGGACCACATTGCGGCAGGAAAGAGACCAAGCAGAGCCCGAGTTCACAAATATCTTCCATACCTTGTGCACCAAGCTGAGTATCAAGTATTCTGAGCGACATCTAGGGCTCAAGTATCGCATCGGTCTGCATAGATACATACATGACAAAATGGAGTTTTTGCACATATCATCCTTGGGTGCAGCCTACCAATATGCCATCAAAATCGAGCAGAAGCTCAAACAAAAGACATGACAATTTGGGCCTGGGAACTCCTCACAGCAAAATCCAGGAAAGGGCAGCCCCAACCAGTAGAACAAGCGACAAAGAAAAGAAAGACAACCTCGGGACAACCAATCCAGGTCGCAAGAAAAGAAGGACACTGGAAAGACAAAAAAAGATACCGAGAAGTGGTGCGACTTCCATAAGAGCCCCTGGCATACCACTGTTGATTTCTGCTCAAAACTATTGATTGTCGCTCAAAGCAGTCGCTGGTAGCTGAGGTGAAAACCACTAAATAAAATGCGGGTTCCAACTCTGAGTCAGAACCAGAAAGGGGGATACAGATCATTCACAGAGAACCCAGTGCTCCTGTTCCTACCACCAAACTCTAGCCCAATGAACCAAATGAGCCAGAGGAAGGCGAGCACCTTTTTCATTCACAGATGTGGGTGAAATGTACCCCACTGCACTTCATCGTTGATAGCGGTAGCCAGAAGAACCTCATCTCAACAGAGGTTGTCAAACGAATTTCCCTACCAACGATGCCGCACCTGCATCCCTACACCATCAGATGGCTCTGCCAAGGAAGTGACATCCACATCAACCAACAATATTTCTTGTCATATGGCATCAAGCCCTTCAAAGACGAGGTATTGTGTGATTTTTCCCTTCTCTAAGTTTGTAATGTTCTTTTGGGCTTGTTATCCCTTATCCCAGGGATAACTAAGGAGATTATGTATCGAGGCCCACAGGTCCTAAACATGGAGTACTGAGAGCCATATTGACTTGAGCCTAGCCCTGGAGGGCCCATCCTTCTTCTTCAGTGCCTTCATCCTGTCAGTAGCAACAACATCCATCCCATCGCCCTGGTTTTGAAGTAGCTGTGGGTCTTTCTCCATGAGGCAATGCGTTTGGGTATCATGGTATGTGGCACTCTGATTCTCAAAAAATTTGAATATGTGCATTTAATTCTATTTTGCTTCATGACGTGTGCTTGGACTTTATTCCTTTTGACTTGTCCATACTTGGGAGGGATGAAAAAATTCCCTAGCAAGTTGGTTCCCTTAAGAGTAGTTGCCACTTGGTGGGTTTATGAAAGGTCATCGTCCATTCCCACCATACTTATCACTTTTCATCATTTTCCCTCTCATCTATCCCCTACATTGGTTGGGGCATTGGGTTTTCCAAGCTAGTAAGGGTTGTACCTTATCTTGTGGGAAGAAGGGGCTAAAGGCCCAGAGGGTAAAAGTAGCTTGCAAAAGTTAAAAGCCAAAATATCAAACCTTGAGATGCTTCACCCAGGGATCCCCGAGAAAGCAATAAAAGGCTTCTCAGCAAGAAAAAGGGGGGACCCATAAAAAGATGAAACTCAAGTCCTAGTTGGTGGATAGGGGGTCTGATCACAAGCTAACCTATTGGGTCCATAGGCATGTAGTGGTATGACACTATTATTCATCTGGTCACCACGCTAGGGTAGTGGCTCTTAGTGGCATAACCAAGAGAAAGGGGGTCTCATCACAAGCCAACCTTCTAGTTTCTGTGAAATTCTTGTGGGTAACGCTGTCACCACTAGTCACCACACCAGGGCAGTGTACCCCAACTATTCTCTTGAAATAAAAAGGAATAATATAAAAAAGTAAAAAAGACATTGAATGGGCTAGGAAATAATTGCATCCATGACAAGGTGTAGCTCACCCTCTTCACAGGCACCCAAAATTAAGACCTACATTTCCCTATCATCACTGCACCCCTTACCCAAACATCCCCCACACCATCTCATGCACTTACATGACCTAGATTGGTAATCACCTAAAAAAACCCCACACCTATGGAGAATTAGCCCAATAGGATGTCCTGGAACCCTCTCCAAACCTAGCTTGTAGAATAGCATAACCTCTTTGAGCACTTGTCTGGGAAACGGGGGGTTTTATGCATATGTTTGGGTAACTTGATTATTAGATGTGATTGACATTGTTATGATCCCTATGACTTATGAGCCTATGGAGGGTGTACTTGTTGTGCTGCAGGACCACGCCTGACGAACATGTACATATGGGGAGATGATTAGCTCAGACCTCCATAGGGAAAAAATCCCACCAGATGGATCCTGTTAGCACTAGGAGTCACCTTCTGATTGCAAGGAAGGTAAGCTCAGTACCCATCAAATGATATGTGAAAGTATGAGTGTTTTTTGAAAGGTCGAATTAAAAAATTCGAAATGATAATATCCTCCCTCAGAAATAGGGCTAACATGTAACAGAAAATAAGGTTTTGACTAATTTCAACCAGTAGTTTGGGAGTAAATGTGGATAGAAAGAAGACTTGAACGAGAGGAATATAAGAGCTACTGCAAACATCAGGTCCACAAAATCCCAAAGGAAGAAAGTTTCTTAAAACAAGATCTTCTTGAGATTGAAAACTAAGGAGCTAAATAAACACCATGATAATAAAATGATCAAACCTCCATCATATCATTACCACAATCATCCATATGAAGCATTCAAATACGAACATTTAGCATTAGAAGCAAATAGTCTAAAATATGAGCTGATTTCTATTAGTCAAAAAGTCTTAAGTCCAGTACATACTAGATCACAGTCACTTTATCAAAAATATTATAGTTTCTTGGGAGCCTTGCTCTACCATCCGACTCCATTAAAGAAATTCAACTATCTATTTATAACAAGAAAGGGAGGCAACAACTGGAGGTACGAGCTGGCCTCTTTTCCTTAAAAATCTCAGAACATTTATTTATTCTAACAACTAAGATAATGGCCTATGCTATAAAACAGGGAAGTGTCGGTGACTAAACCCAATCATGCTTCTAACTGCTCTGATCCTCTTTTGCTGCTCAACTCATGTTTTACCATGTGTCTCTTTGGAGCTTGTAGTTGTCCTCTGCATGCCAACTGTTACTTCTGTCAGTTATTTCATTATTAACTTATCCAAAACTGTTGTCTTAGTCTTCCTAGATCCCTGGTGTTTGTTGGCTACTCCCTTGGGTAGCAATTCTGTGTAGCGCCCCCTAAAATGGAACAAGGAGAGAAGGCAACGCCTGTGGGTAGCGCCCCTGTGCTGCATATCTGCGGCTACATTTGTCCTCTGTTAAAAAATTGAGTAGCGCCTGTGTGTAAACCTTCTCTCTGTAAGATATTACGCAATGCCTGTGGGTAGCACCTGTATGACAATTCTGTGTTCTGTAAAATATTACGCAGCGCCACCTACGCTGCGTCTTTATAAGGGTTTGGGTATCTATGCCAAAAATGAAGCGTCTTTGACTCTTGAACGTGTGTAGAGATGTTTGTGTCCTTCCATGATGAAAAATCGATTTACTTAGGTGCTTTTACCACTGAGTGAAGCTAGCACTTAGCAAAAATTCCAAAATTCATATAGCTTAACACATAGAAACCTGTATAGGTGGCAAAACTTAGTATGTGCATATATGTTAACCTTCCCAAAAAGGAACAACTCTAAAAAATGGGGTTTACCACTACCAACTACTTTGTCATTTTAACACTTAGCCTCACACTCTTTCTGGTGGAAAGAGTGTCTCCAACTAACTCAGTAGACTTCTTCTTGTTAGGACTTGTAGGCTTCTTCAATATAGTTGTGCTCTCCTTAGCTATTGGCTTGTCATCTTCAATGGCAACCTCAACCAACACTTGTAAATTCTTTTGGGTTACTTCATCTTGGAAATACTTCAGTTCTGCTTTAGCTTCCTATTCTGAGCCTAGAAACCCTTGTTCTGTCTATAAATATTCTTCAGTTGTTTATGAAGAGGCAAAGACTTTCTCGATGTGAACCTTGCCAAGTATAGGGTATGGTTGTAGCCAATCATGAGCTCATTCATTTGAGCCAAGTGGACCTTGTCTTCTTCTTTGAGATGAGTTATTTCTCTCCTTGCATCCCTAAGCTTCTTAATAAGTCTTTTGTAGGTCTGGCTGCCAAGGGGGTTGGGGACATGTGCAATCTCAGCAGGCTTCTTCTCGTCCTTTTCTTCCATCTGTACAGGAGTTTCCTTGCATGTTTCATCAGTCTTCTCAAAACCTTTTCCTTTATGGTTCTTCTCTTGCACAACAACCTGTTCTTTATTCTTCATAGGTTTTTTACAATCATTCACAGGGATTTCATCTTCCCTCTCCAAAGGTCTTTTGGTACCTTTACCCTTGATTTTTTGTACAGGGGTTTCTTGTTTCTCTTCTATAGATTTTTCAATGCCTTTCCCTTTCTTCTTATGTATAGGGGTTACTAGTAAAGGATGTCCTTTGAAATCCCCCTTAGGAATTGATGACCTAGTGAAAGGTCTTTTACCTTTGATTTCAACTGCTGGAGGAGGAGAGGGAAAGAGAAGCTTCTTCCATTTTTTTGATGTCACCTTGGTAGAAGATGGAACTTCTTCTAACCCTGGTGGAAGTGGTGGTGAGAAATATCTATGTGGGGAAGGATAGACTTCCTCCTCAACTTACCTGACCTGCTTATTGATCTCTGAAACAGGGGCTCTGCCCTTTCTCTTTTTGTTGATCCCTTTTTTAGTACTGGTAGGTGATGAAGAGCCTGCAATCTGTGATTGGGGGGTAGGTGTTGGGTGCATCTTGAAGTGAGAAGAGACCAAAAAATTCTCCTAGGAGATCTCTTTCTTTCCCAACTCTTCAGAGACAAGCATTCTGATAAGTCCAGAGTGGAAAAGACTGGAGTCCACATCCTTAGATTTGGATTGCACCCTATCTGCCATTTTACCTATACTTATCAGTAGGTAATATGGAATATTCATATGAACCTTACCAGTAAAATGCAACAACAACCTTATGTGGTAATGATACAGGGTGTTAAATCTCCCTTCACAACTAAAATATCTCTGTATGATTTTCAACATTCTGTCAAACTGGTCAATCAACTGATTCCTTGGCACTCTTAGATAAATCATTGGATTGGTATTCAGGCTTGAAAATATCTTTAATGAAAGGTGAACTCAATACCATGGCCTTGAACCAATTTTCTCCTGAAATGGGAATCTCTGTTGCAGCTGAGATGGAGGCTTCAGTCACCTGAAATTCCAAATCTCCAACTCTGGTTTTCTTACCATCAAAATTTAGTGCAAATTGTTTTGCTACTTCTGAGTGGCCTCTCTGCATGTTCTAGTAGAAAGAGAGGCATCATGCTCTTCGAAACATTTCCCTTGCCATGGGTTATGTGTCAAAAAGGTGCATGTCCACAGGTTCTATTTGAACTATCATTCCACCTTTGTGTGCTTTCTTCGACTGAGAGGTCTCCATGACTCAGAGAGAGGGTTCTTAAGAGGCTGTAAGGGATGCTATTGACCAGAAAACTTCAATTTAAGTCTCAAATGCACAAGGATGGCCCTCCAAATTAACAGTGCTTAGAAAATGAACTTGGCTATGAGAAATGGACTTTCAGGCTTATACAGGTTTTCAGAGTGTAGACTATGAGGAAGTAATTCCAAAATGAATCTTCATACAAGATGAAAATAAGCAAAGGATAATCAGAGAGGTTTGAGCAGCTCGTTTGCGTAGCGCAACACATACACAGAGGATAGGCTATTTCAGGTCTGTGACTTTCAAAGGCTATGACTAACCACAATAATCAGACTATGGATACGAGCGAAGATGTTTACAGGAATGGGAATATGGCTCCCATACTACCCTGCAAGCTTAGCAAACTGAAACCCGAGCACAAATCTCCTATGAAAATTAATATGTGAAGGAGGTTGCACATGATACCTATGAAGTCGACAACTGTTGAGCTCCTTAGCACAAACTTAGGATGATATTGAGGAAACTTCGGCCTTGAAATCTCTCACAGCATCGGATTTAGTGGACATGCGATCGTCTGATCTGAACTGGAAAACTTACGCAGTGCATCACTGCTAAACTTTTCAAATTTAGAAACCATTACCAAGGATCATAAATGCAAGATCTTTTGAAAGCATTTCAATCGAATCTAAGCACTGAAAACAAGGGTTAAGGTATAAGTCGTGGCAATCATGACTTGGAGTGGGTGCATGATAATCGTGATAGGCGCTACGGAAATGCCTGCTGAGTGGGCAGTGTTCTCTAAATCAAAAAATGATTGGACAAGTGAGAAGGGATGATGAGGTATGCATGCGAGGTCATGAGTCATGAGAGAGGTGTCTCACATCAACCCGGTCATGGGAGGTATCAACCTAGGGATGAATCACGAGAGGGGACATAAAGCATAGCCCATGAGATCATAAGGGTTTAAGGACCAAAAATTGAATTGTGGATCAACACATGAGCTATGAATCAAAGGTTTATTCATCCTAAGGGATCCTATCATAAATAACATTTAATGGATGAGAAATTTATTTCAAAGAGAAAATAAGAATCTAAGGCCTTTTTTTAATTTTTCTTTTTAACAAAAACAAACTAAGAGACCCAAGGCGACTTAGTGTGATAACATTGGGTCCACAGGGGATGGCATGCCCCCTGCGGGCTGTCAAGAATGAGTAGATTCAGTGCCTTATCCTAGGGATATGGGGTCAGTTATTGGAAAAAAAATAAAAGAAAATGATATTTACAATGATGTAAAGAGCCACTCCAGGCTCAAGCAAAGTACTTTTTCAGGAAATGCCCATTTACAGGGCCACCAAAAACCTCTTCATTCTCCATATTCTACAACTTGAAAGTGTTATTAGGGAATACCTTAGATATTTTGAAAGGACCAATCCGTAAAGCTTCAAATTTATCATGCTTGCCTTTATCTTGCCTCGGTGCATCCCACTTGAGCACCAAATCGCCCAATTGGAAATCCTCTTTTTTCACCTTCTTGTCGAATGCATGCTTGATCTTCAGTTGACGATCATATTCTTTATCTTCCAGTTGCTCCCGGATCTACTGCACTTCAACCAGCTGTTGAATCCTCCTGATCATATCATCCGGCTCCCCTTGATAATCTTGAAAGAATTTTGCCACAGGTAAGGCGAGTTGAGAGGGGAAAACAACCTCAACCCCATACACCAATTGGAAAAGAGAAAGGGCCAAGGCCCTTTTTGTTGTCACTCTATCAACCCATAAAGCAAACTTGAGTTTTGAATCCCATGCCTTTTTGTTATCTTCCAACAGCTTTTTAACAATCTTTATAAGGCTTTTGTATGAGGATTCTACAAGCCCATTTCTCTGTTGGTAATAAGGGGTTGAATGAATCAATGTGATCCCATGTTGTTCACATAATTGAATCAATGGCTCAGCCTTGAAAGATGCATCATTGTCAGTGAAAATTATGTTCAGACAACCAAACCTTGCTATAATGTCTTCAAGAAAATTAATGATTACCTTGTGGGAAGCATTCCTGGTAGGGATAGCCTCTATCCACTTAGTGAAGTAATATGTGGCAGTCAAGATCCATCTATGTTGGCCACTAGAAGCGGGATGAATTTCCCCGATAAAATCTAAGCCCCATTGTTGAAAAGGTCCCGAAACTGCTACGGGCTTTAATGGCAAAGACTTAAGCTGCAGCTTTCTAGAAAATTTATGACATTTAACACATGCTCTGATCTTAACACAAACATCTGTGAACAAACTAGACAAAAAATACCCATCCCTGAGAATCTTGTAGGCATTAGTCCTCCAAAAATGATGCCCCCCACACAAACTGTCATGAAAATCAGACATAATCCTTTAGGCCTCTCGCGAGTCTAGGCATCTCAACAACACTCCCAATGGATCCTTCCAATACAAAATTTGATCAACTAAACAATACTTTATCGATTTGAGTTTTAATGCTCTCCCCCTGTTCTTTTCCATACCACCTGGAGGTTGTAGATTCTGCAAGAAAAATATAGTGTCCTTGTACCAACTGCAATTTGCCAATGCAGGGCTGGCTTGAGCACCTCTGTTGTTTAATTCAGTTTGCTGCTTTTCTGAACATGAGCCAATGAAATTTACTCCCAACGCTGAGCAATTTGATTCAACCAACAACTTGTCTAAACCCTGGCCCTTGACCAATTTGGTAGGCATGATTTCTAAATCAAATTCAAGGATCTTCGCAATCCATTTGTTGTGTTTTTCGTCAATATCAGGCTGAATAGGAATTTCTTTTACAGTAGTTGATGGAACATAAGCAATAACTCTTGAATGTAGCATATAAACTCTGAAGGACTTAAGATCTTTAACCAATGCATAGGCTTGCTTATCCATAATGTCATATTTTAATTTTACATCTCTCAAATCCCGACTAAAAAAGGAAATGGGCTGCTCTAAGCCTTTAGAGTTCTTCTGAAACAAAACTACTGCTACTGTATCAAAAGAGGCAAAAGAAAAAATAAGAAAGTCCTTGGAGTAGTCTAGGTTGACTAGGACCGGGGCTTCCGTCAAAGCTTTCTTTATTTGATCAAAAGAACTATGAGCCTCAACATTCCACTTGATTTCATTATCTTTCCTCAACACGGTTGTGATATAATTAAGCAACTCAACAAAATTTGACACAAACCTTCTCAAGAAATTAACCTTTCCTAGAAAACATTGAACCTCCTTTTTAGATCTAGGCAGTGCTAAGGTTAGTATAGCTTCAACCCTACTGGAATAAATCCTCACTCCTTCAGCTGACACGATATGCCCAAATAATTTTCCTTCTTTCATGGCGAACAATGAATTTTTTGGATTCAAAGAGAGGCCAAATTTTCTACATTTTAAGAAAACCTTTCTTAAATGATCACAATGCTCTTCATCAGATTGCGAGAACACGGTTATTTCATCTAAGTAGATAACAACAAACTTGTCCTTCTCTCCAATAAATGCTATGTCTGTAGCTCGTTGAAAGGTCGCCCCCGCAATCATCAAACCAAAGGGCATCTTGGCGTACATGAATGTACCCCAAGGAGTGGTAAAAGTCATCTTCTCTCTATCCTCTGGAAAAACAGAAATTTAGTTGTAGCCAGAAAAACCATCAACCATAGACATCCGGGCTGCACCTGTCACCCTCTGTAATATATGCTCCATCTTGGGCAAAGGGTAATTATCCTTTTTAGAGCTTCTATTCATATTCCAGAAATCGACACAGAGTCTGATTTCTCCATTCTTTTTCCTCACGGGGACCAAATTAGCCACCCATTCGAAATATCTCAAAGGAACAAGAAATTTTGCATCTAAAATCTTTTTAATCTCCTTCTCCATGACAGGCAGTAACATAGGATTGATTTGCCTCAACTTTT
>ML795529.1:103993-119739 GCA_009831015.1 Picea engelmannii
GCTCATAAGTCACAGGGATCATATCAATGTCAATCACATATAATCATCAATTTTATTAAACATGTGCATAAAACCCCTTTTACCCGGATAAGTGCTCAAAGACATTATACTAATCTACAAGCCAAGTTTGGAGGAAGTGACAAGGCGTCCTATTGGGCTAATGGTCACTGGATGTGGGATGCTTCTGAGAGAAATACAATCCAATCCATGTGAGTGGATGAGGTGGATAAGGAATGTTTGGGCAAGGGGTGCAGTGACAACAGGGAAATGCATGGCTTACCTATGGGTGCCTCTGTAGAGGGTGAGTTGCACCTGTCATGGATGCAAATATTTCCAAGCCCATTCATTCCTTTTATCTTTTTCTTATTGTTTTTTCTTTCAAGAAGTTAATCATGGGACATTTCCCTGGTGTGGTGACCAGTGGTGGAAATGTTACCCACAAGCACTTCACAGAAATGAGAAGGTTGGCTGGTGATGAGACCCCCTTTCTCTTGGCTATGCCACCAAGATCCACTACCCCGGCGTGGTAAATAGCTTCTAGTAGTGTCATACCGCTAGATGCCCATGGACCTAATAGGTTGGCTCGTGATGAGACTCCCTATCCTCTGACTAGGTCTTGTTTTATTATTTTTTATGGGTCCCTCTGTTTCTTGCTGAGAAGCCTTTTAATGCTTTCTCTGGCATCCCTGGGCGAAGAATCTCAAGGTTTTATTTTTAGGCTTTTATCTTTTTCCAGCTTCTTTTACCCTCTAGGCCTTTAGCCCCTTCTTCCCATAAGGTAAGGTACAACCCTTAAATATTTTGCCAACCCAATGCCCGGAAAAGTGTAATGGGATGGATGAGCAGGAGAAAGATGGAAAGTGGTAAGTATGGTGGGAGCGGACGATGGATTTTCATGAATCCCCCTAGTGGAAACTCAAATCCTATGGGAACAAGATTACTAGGGCATCCTGTCATCCCCCCCAGATATGGTCAAGTGGATAGGTATAAGATCTAAGCACCCGTTAGAAACAAAAAGAACTGAATGCACATAATCAAAGGTTTTGAGGATCAGAGTGGCACATACCATGATACCTGGACTCATTACCTCATGGAGAAAGATCCATTTTTTCTACAAGACCAGGCCAAGGTGATGGATGTTGTTGTTGCTAACAAAGTGGAGGGGCTAAAGAAAAGAAAATATGGGCCCTCCAGGGCCATGCTCAAGTCGATCTGGCTCTCGGTACTCCATGTCTAGGACCTGTTGGCCTCAAGACATAATCTCCTTAGTTATCCCTAAATTGGGTGATAAGAGGCACTCACCATCAAACGATCCATATTTATCAAGTTGTCAGAGCAGGGCAACTCCTGCACCAAGGCAAGTGGCTCACTCGGGGCCAAATTCATCAGAAATTTCCTCATCTGATGGGGGCACTCAACACAATGGATACCATTGCTTCCTAAGGGGGGAGGATTGATCCAAATGGATGTCGGTGGCCTCTCTCCTATTCCAACTGGCTCATTTTGGCAGTTTTTTCCTATTTTTCAGGTCCTTGACTTCCGGGGTCGTTTCGAGGCCCTAAAAATCGTTTTTAGGGCTCACCATAGTCAAATTTTAATTGGAGTTAGAGTCTAATGACAACATGTGTAGTCCTCAGATATATCTTTCCAACGGGCTATCATGCGTCTAAAACGGAGATCGTATGCAAAAGTTACGACCCCAGGAAGTTGATGTATCGACTTACCCTAACGGGGCCCACATGAATTTTGGCGCTTCATCTCCTAGGGTTAGGTTTTTGGATGTCTAGGGTTTTTGAAATTCTTGTTTATTGTAAAAATTCCTTTAGAGCCTCATTGTAATCATCTTCTTGCGAATGAGGACAATCATCACATCTCTTCTCAAAGATAAGCTGCCACCATTCTAGCAAGCTTGTTTTTCGCTGCATTTTACAGTTTCAGCTTATTTCCTTGTTGAATAGAAACCAGTTTTACTGTATATCTATTATTCTGTGTTATGTATCTTTTGATAATAATTTGTATTCATTTCATTCTACTCATAAAATCTGGATCGTATGAAGTCTAAACTTTCTGCATAATTTTACATGAAGGACTCAAGGGTGCAAAGTATATCTTAGGAATAGAGACCGGGAGAGATAGAACAAACAAAAAGATTTGGATGGTCCATAGTAAGTATGTGATCTATGTGTTGCAGTGTTTTCACATGGAAAATTGCAAACCATTGAGTGTTGTTATTTTTGTGGGAACTAAGATTTAAGTTGAGTAGTGTCCTACAACACCCACAAAGATGGAGGATATAGATTGTGTTCCTTATGGTAGTGTAATTGGTAGTTTGATATATACTATGGTTTGTACTATACCAAACATTTCCCAAGCAATGGGAGTCTTGAGTTGATTCATGAATAATCTTAGACATGAACATCGGGTTGAAGTGAAGAGGGCCTTCAAGTATTTGTGGGGCATTTCAAAGTATTTAATTTGTTATCATGGTGATATTTCAGGGGACCAATGCTCAATAGATATATAGGGTTATGTTGATTTTGATTGGGAAAGGGATGTAGATAGGAGGATATCTACCAATGGATATGTGTTTCAACTATTTGGTGGAGCAATGAGTAGGATGAGAAAGCGACAAGTTGTGGTTGAGTTGTCCAATGCAAAGGTAGAATATATGGTCTCTACTTATTCCTATAAGAAGGTCATTTGGCTTCTGAAACTTTGTTTATATGTGGGGATAAATTAGAGAGATATTACAATTTAGTGTGATAGTAATGGTGTTATTTGTCTAATAAATAACCTGGCCTTTCATGCAAAGACAACACATATTGATTTCCAATACCATTTTGTTTGAGACATGGTAGAGGATGGAAAGGTGACAATAGGGAAAGTTGACATTTTTCATAATGTTGCAATTGCATTCACAAAGCTGGTGAGCATGAAGAAGTTTGGGTAGTGTTATCAATCTACAGGTTACACAACCCTTAACAATTAGTTCATAGTTTGATGCAATCTTATGATCTTGCAAGATATATGACAAGTGGGGCGAATGTTAGGAAAGGTGTGTCATACACTTTGCAGTTGACAATTTTAGAAGATGCCAAAACTCCTAGAGTTTCCAATTCACGTTGTGGAAATTATCTCACGCATGGAGTAATGTTTTTTGTAAAAGCCAAAAACCATGCATGCCATAATGTTTTTAGTAAAAGAAAAAAAAGATTGCCAGTAGTTTCTAGCATGTGGAATTAGAAACCATAAATGGTTTATGGTTTGGTTATGCCTATATATTGAGTGATTTGGTTGGAGGTATTCAGAATGAGGTTGTTGAAGATACCATCACGTTGCCAAAATTTCTCTAGAACATGAATGTTGTTGATCACTCATGTTAAGAGTGCAACTCTATAAATGTATTGTAACTTCTTGTTGAATAATGCATTGAGCTTTTTCTTTGGAGTGTGGGTTTTTTTTTTTTTCTCAAAAGGGTTTTCCCTAGGAAATCACTACATAATGGTTGTATGTTTTTGTGTTATTTGTTTTATGCAATTGTTTGTTTATATTTTCTACACATTCTTCCCTCATTAACTAGAGTAGGAAGTGTATTCATCACTTCTACTTCCTTTCACACCCTTGGCCTGTCCATTCATGCAAGAATGCCCTTATTTTGGCACCAAGTTGAGCACTTCCTTTTATGCAAGCACATATTAGTTGTTCATCCCTCTCTGTCTTGACATCTTCTCACTTATGAGAAAAAAAATTGACAATAATACCAAGTGAGTCTGTAAACTAGAAAAAATATTCTTTTTAAATATTACATTAGTCACAAGTTGCAAAAAAACAAGCACAACATCATAGAATTTGATTTTCCCCAAAATCTACATACAAATAGAATAAGATGGGATAAATACAAATAATCGCAAATTGTTAGACACTTGCTTCTCTTCATACTCCATAAAAACACTAATGCAAGTGGATGAAATACTTGTTACTATAGATTGTCATTTTTCATTTATAATTGAGAAGATCTATGAAACAACTGTCACTATAGATCGTTGTTCATCAATGATTATCATTGATCCAAGAGCATCCTCAACAAGACAACTATCCTCCACAACCTACCTAGATTTTTGCAATTAAATAAGTTGTTTTTTTATATAATCATTTTTCATGATTCCTAAATAAATTAGAATGTATAATGAATCTATATACATCATTTATATTCCCTAGAATTTTTATTTTTATTTTTTAATAGAAATTGGTTAATATATATTATAAAAAACGGTTGTAACAAATAACAACACTCTTTAAACATACATAGTAAGTAACACATAACAGTAAATATAAAAAACTTTATCCCACCAAAAGGATGAAAGCGAGAGATCCAACCCTTGATCTTTTGTAGCTTAGTATTAGTGCTTCCTAAGTATAATAATAAATTATACAAATTGTTTACATAAAAAATGAAAAGAAAAACTAATTATCTTGTATGCAATACTCCCCCCCCACTAAACATGTGTTGAATTTATTCTTATAATGAGAGGGGGGTGAATCAGTATAATATTATTTTTACCTTATTTAACCATTTATCAATCATTCATTAGGACATATGTCATCAATCATTCATTAGTACATCAATATCCTCAACTGAGCACCAACTAGCCTACTAGAGACACCAATATCCTCAGCTGAGAACCAACTCAGCAAGATATTGTTTAGGCACCAACCTACTGGAGAAACCAATCTCCTAAGTTGAGCACCAACTCAACAAGATATTGTGTAGGCACTAACCTACTAGAGACACCAATCTCCTTAGTTGAGAGCCAATTCAATAAGACCTATATAGGCACCAACCTAATATCTTCAGACACAAAGTACTTCTAACTTCACCTGCATGATTCATACTTCATGAATTTGACAACATCATCATACCCTTAACTTTCATGTTCCAACACCTCTCCTTGCTTCATACCCCAAACATAACTTCAAACCTTAGTCAGATTTAGCCTTCATTCCCTAGCAAACCTCATAGCATCATTCCCATAATATAATCCCAAAAAAAACATCACAACCTCAAAATGATGCACTTTGCGACATCATAGACCTTATTCCTTCATAGCACACCCTTAAAAATCTAAGAAAACTCCTGTTGCACACCATTAGACACCAAGAATACTCTCCAGCTTCTCTTGCACACATAAGATATCTTATGCGCACCCCAGACTTGATATTTTTGCTTCGATGTTCTTCATATGTGCACATCTATCATGTATTTATAGTGTTTTTGTGCTCACTTTTAGAGACAACCTGTAAAGACTAGCTAAGCCAACTTGAACTCTCTGGTTGGGCTGACCTAATAGAATACTTCATATATCCTCATTCCTAAGGAGTTAGAGGGAGTGTTTTATATCGTTGTAAAGGTCTCGGAATAATGTTTTCAGCCATATAACCTATGATCCCATTTGAGCTAGGTATTTAGAGTAAAAATGCCTTCAAAGATAGGGTATCCAAACTTAGCATCAAAAATCCAAAAACAATATTTCCAAAATTTCAATCTTGAAATATTTATCTTGGACATATGTAGTCTCCCCTGTCTTTGACATCAATGACAAAAATATTTCTAACTATCTCCCCCTTTGTCATTGATGGCAACCCTTAGTCAATTCTGATACTCCCCATGTCTGCAACTTTCCTTGTGTCTACAATTATTCTTATGTTCGTAACTTATCCCCCTTTGACATCAATGATAAAGGGTTTCTCCCCCTGAGCTTGTGCTTCCCTTTACTGACGATATGAGAGAGATATCGCTCCCATACAATTTTTTTCTTCTTTGACTTCATCGAGAACGTATTCATTTCTCGGGGTTCTTTTTGCATTTTCCACTAATATTCTTGAACATTCTTTCCTTATCTCGTATCCTTTAGAATGAAATGTAAGGTCATAACTGTTAGTAACATTTCTTGTCTGGGGAACAAGAGTATTCAAGTCTGCAATTCGCAGGAGAAGCGCCCGAGCATAGCACGGAAAAATCTCATTTCAAGCTTCCAAGCCAATAAGCGAGCGAAATTATATTGACGACGATCCAGATTCATCCATAGGAGGAGATCGGCGACCGGCAGGAAATCGCGGATAGCAGAGTTACGCCGAAATTAGCGCAAATAGATCACACCCATATTGTATGCAGGGAAGAGTAGCAACCGTCCATCCAAAGGACGCATGGTGCGAGACCTAGTCGCATCGGCTTTTCGGCAGTCGCGAGTTCAAAGGGTGAAGGTTTTATGTCGTCGTACATCTCGAAACCATGAACCTTGAAGCGCCGAAAGTGCCCAAAGGTGGGCCCACAATATCAAGGAGCAGCTCCCTCATATCCCCGATGCGCAAAGTGACGAGAGCATCCAGGACCCTGGCCCACGACATCGTCGGGAGAGTTCAGAACCGTCAGATCTAGAGGGACGTGTGGCATCAGATTAAGCCGTCTCGACATTTCTCTCATCACAATTTCAAGAAACAAGGATTAGCTCCTTCCCATTCGCGAATTCCGAAAGTGCCTTGGGAATAAGCACAGGGTCACAGCCTGTGGTCACTTGGGAAAGAAAAGAGCTGCGCAAAAGGGGCCAAGGGCTATCGAGTCCAGTCGCCGAAAGGTTCATCGCGTTCTCCGGGTGCCATTTGATCCAACCTCAAGCCTAGTTTTCACTTGAAGTAAATGAAGGTAAGAAAGAGTGGTTGAAACCTCTCTTCATGAATTAAGTGCAAGATATAGAGAGCCTGGCCAACGGTCTGCTCGAGAGGGTCCTGTGTACCATTTTTTCCAAAGAGGCCATGCCCAGTCCTCGATTAGCCAGAGGAGGTCTGCACACGCTAACTTGGCTCTTAATGGCTCAGCTACTCCCCTTGCAGGAGCCATGCACAGTTAAGATGGCGTCTAACGAAGGATATCTGTTCGAATTTGGCTGAAAGGACACCAAGCCTTGGGTGACTAAGCACGCCGCTATTATGAGTATATAGACTCAGTCTTTGTATTTTGTAAAGTATCGATGGTTGAGCAAGGCTCCCGATTGTAAAGTTTTGATGAAGCATTGGTCGCTCTAGTTAATGTATGAGGCATTTGAGACTTCTAACTTTATGGATGTCAGCCCCTTTTCCATCTCTTGTATACTGTGTTAGAACAACTCGGAATTGGAGGATCCAGTCGAGTTGTAGTTGTTATAGGATGATGTAGGTTGGATCATTGTAACAGTTACATTGTTTCTAATCAATTCCTGTTATTTTCATAGCGCTGAACGACTTGGAATTGGAGGATCCAATTGAGTCACTCTTCATCTCCTTGAAGCTCCGGACCAAGAGGATCTTGGCTTCTGAGTTTTTCATCCTCAAGCTTCCGAAGGCCTGTTGCCCGAGGCAATCTTGTTCACCCTTCTCACAAGTCTTCCATCTACCACCTTTAATCCTCTTACTGACGGAAGTTGGATCAAGACCTCCCTTTCTTTCTACATACCAGGCCCGGTTTCCTAAGTTAAAGCCATATTTTCTTGAGTCTTTACCCATCTGATCACCCCATTAAACAAATCGTGACATAAAATTGATGGGCGTCGGGCTCTGCTCCTGCAAGCAATCCAAGAGTGACTTATGACGCTAACATTTCTGGCGTCATTGCCGGGGACGAAGTTGAAGATTTTCCCTGGGCAGAACGACATTGAGCCTCTGATTTTGAAGGTGCATCAGACATCAAAGCCCTTCAAGATTGCTACTGTGCACCTGGCGACTCCACTGTGGTGACTCCAAGGTTTCCACATCACTGTTTCAGCTGTGGCTACTGTTAGCACACCTGAAAGCTGACCCTAAGAAGCTTTCTCGAGAAGGTTTCAATAGCTTCTTTCTCAGCCTGAGAAGCTTCCTAGGGTAACAACAAAGTTAGGATCTGGCCTTTGATGGTGAACAAGGACCAGACACATTCGAAGCTGCGCATCTTTCACCTGGCGACTCCACTGGTTCGATATGGAGAAAATCCTTGCTCGTAGGTTTGCTCCTTTTAATTTTTCTACTATTCCTGGTTTTCCTAATGTTGTCCCCTCTCCGAATGAATGGGGCAATTATTTGCCCATATTTGGAAAGCGTGAAGATGACAACCCTGCTCAGCACCTCAGTGAGTTTCATGAACTCATGCATCAGTGGGAGATACATCATGAGGATGTATTATTGAAAATGTTCATGTTCTCGTTAGCAAGGGATGTGCGTAAATGGTATCATTCTTTACCCCCTGCTAGCATTTCTTCACTCTCAGAGTTTCATGCAGCTTTCATCGCCTATTACCAAGATTTTTATCCCTCTGTGTTAGTTTGTCATAATTGTAGTGAGGGATACCACAACTCTATACCGGATGAAGCTATTTCGGACGTAGGCTATGAGGATGATCCTGATGACCTGGATCAAAGCTCCGTCCTTTCTCCTCCCCATTCGTCTGCAACAGGGGGGGTTATGAGAGTGATGAAGTTCCCAGGGAGGAGGATGACGCTATGAGTGAACTAGTGGTGTAGGCGATATTCCCCACTCCCCAGTGTGAAAAATTGGAATCTGAAGGCAACAAAAAGGATTTTCCAGTCTTCGAGGCGGATGATCTAAGCAAATATTTTGAAGAGATTATTGATACGTTAGCATCTACCCCTGATGACCTTGTTGTCTCGGATTTAAACGAAGAAGCCATTGTGGAAGAGGATTGTTCTTTCTTCCTTCATGAGATTTTCCATGATGTATTTACATTTGGGATTGAAGAGAAGGATCGGGAGACCGTTCCCTTTTTACAATATGGGAGAGTGCACAAAGAGGAGGAGGAACTAGAGGAGCAGCTGAGCGTGCATTTTTTTTTCTATCCAGAGCCAGTCAGCGAGCAGCCACCACCTGAGATCAGTGAGCCTACGACAGTTGTCCACTCACCTGTGCTTGTCAGAGATATTCAACCACATGAGAACAACTATGTAGCAGAGGAGGCTGCCTATCGCCATTTTTTTGAAAATTTCCACTCATTCTATGATCCTGACAGCGAGTACATGGAGTGGCATGTCCTTTATGCCTTGGAGCCGCCCTATTCCATATCAACTTCATCCAGTAAGGAGAAGTTGAAGAGTGTAGCCATTCTGCTGTCATGGTTACACCATCTGCTGGTGATCATCGACAGAAAGAAAGAGCTTCCCTTCAGGAAGTTACTTGATTGGCTATGGTGGAAGTCTTCTTTCACCTAGCCCCATGTAAGGTGTTTTATTAGTTTAGGATTGTATATAAATAAGCTCCTTTGAGCATGTATCTTTATTTTGTTGCTTTTATTTTTC
Source organism: Picea engelmannii (assembly GCA_009831015.1). Taxonomy (NCBI): domain Eukaryota; kingdom Viridiplantae; phylum Streptophyta; class Pinopsida; order Pinales; family Pinaceae; genus Picea; species Picea engelmannii. The sequence goes on from ML795529.1 coordinate 113,308, forward strand.
GACCTGTATTTTCAGCAGCGGGATGTTTTGAGCCTGACTCCATAGCCCAACAACAAGGCACTGAAACTGCAAAATGAGTCCTTAGAGAATCACAAGGATGACTCTATCCCCCATGGAGCCTAATGTTAGTAACATTTATTGTCCGGGGCACAAGAGTATTCAAGTCTGCAAGTCGCAGGAGAAGCGCCCGAGTGCAGCACGGAAAAATATCGTTTCAATCTTCCAAGCCAGTAAGCGAGCGAAATTATATTGACGACGGTCCAGATTCATCCATAGGAGAAGATCGGCGGCCGGCGTGAAATCGTGGATAGCAGAGTTACACCGAAATTAGCGCAAATAGATCGTGCCCATATTGTATGCAGGGAAGAGTAGCATCCGTCCATCCAAAGGACGCGTGGCGTGAGACCTAGTCGCGCGTTCAAAGGGTGAAGGTTTTATGTCGTTGTACATCTTGAAACCTTGAACCCTGAAGTGCCGAAAGCGCCCAAAGGCGGGCCCACAATATCAAGGAGGATCTCCCTCATATCCCCGATGCGCGAAGTGACGAGAGCGTCCAGGACCCGGGCCCACGACATCATCGGGAGAGTTCAAAACCGTCAGATCTAGAGGGATGCGTGGCATCAGATTAAGTCGTCTAGGTGTTTCGCTCATCGCAATTTCAAGAAACAAGTATTAGCTCCTTCCCATTCGCGAACGCTGAAAGTACCTTGGGAATAAGCACAAGGTCATAGCCCATGGTCACTTGGGCAAGAAAAGAGCTGCGCAAAAGGGGCCAAGGGCTATCGAGTCCAGTCGCCGAAAGGTTCATCGTGTTCTCCGGGTGCCATTTGATCCGACCTCAAGCCTGGTTTTTGCTTGAAGTAAATGAAGGTAAGAAAGAGTGGTTGAAACCTCTCTTCATGCATTAAGTGCAAGATATGGAGAGCCTAGCCAGCGGTCTGCTCGAGAAGGTCCTGTGTRCCATTTTTTCCAAAGAGGCCATGCCCAGTCCTCGATTAGCCAGAGGAGGTCTGCACACGCTAACTTGGCTCTTAATGGCTCAGCTACTCCCCTTGCAGGAGCCATGCGCAGTTAAGATGGCGTCTAACGAAGGATATCTGTCTGAATTCGGCTGAAAGGACACCAAACCTTGGGTGACTAAGCACGTCGTTGTTAGGTGAATTTTCTGAGTATATAGACTCAGACTTTGTATTTTGTAAAGTATCGATGGTTGAGCAAGGCTCCCGATTGTAAAGTTTTGATGAAGCGTTGGTCGCTCTGGTTAATGTACAAGGAATTTGAGACTTCTTACTTTATGGATGTCAGCCCCTTTTCCATCTCTTGTATACTGTGTTAGAGCATCTCAGAATTTGAGGATCCAGTCAAGTTGTAGTTATTATAGGATGATGTAGGTTGGATCACTGTAACAATTACATTGTTTCTAATCAGTTCCTGTTATTTTCGTAGCGCTGAACGATTTGGAATTGGAGGATCTAGTCGGGTCACTCTTCAGCTCCTTGAAGCTCTGGACCAAGAGGATCTTGGCGTCTGAGTTTTTCATCCTCAAGCTTCCGAAGGCCTGTCGCCCGAGGCAATATTGTTCACCCTTCTCACAAGTCTTCCATCTACCACTTTTAATCCTCTTACTGATGGAAGTTGGATTAATACCTCCCTTGCTTTCTACATACTAGGCCCGGTTTCCTAAGTTAAAGCCATATTTTCTTGAGTCTTTACCCATCCGATCACCCCATTAAACAAATTGTGACATAAAATTGATGGGCGTCGGGCTCTACTCCTGCAAGCAATCCAGGAGTGACTTCTGACGCTAACAGTAACCATGATCACACATCTAACTGACACTTAGAAGATTGTGTTTTAACCATTCAACATGCAAAACATTATGTTTTTTAGTCTTTCCATCATCAAGACATACGGTACCTTTTCCAACTATCCTTGTAGAAGCATTATCCCCAAAGGCAATGTTGCCTTATTTTTCTTTGTTTAGGGTGAGAAATTTGTTCTGATCCCCTATCATGTGTTCAAAACATCCACTATCAATGTTCCATTGGATTCTTTTGACTTGAACATACATTACAAGTCCACCTTCTTCCTTCTTTGGTTCTTCTTGCTTCCTTTTCCACACCTTTATGTATTCTTATCTATGCTCGATAAGAACATATTCTTCCCTATTTTGTTCAGGAGACCTTATTACATTGCTTCTACAGTCATGTGCTATGTGCTCGTAGTTATTTCACTTATAACATTTAGTATTGTAATCAAGTAGGGGAGCAAATGAATTGTAGTTTCTACCAACAAACCCATGAGAAATTATGGTTTTATTTCTCACATAATCATCATTTGAGGTCGTATAAGATCCTCTATTTCTATATCTCACATGATCACTTCTTGCATAATATCAACAATCTATTTATTTATGACCAAAATTATTGCAAGAAAAACAATAGCCAAGAAATATATTTTGGTACCAGGTTGTTAAAGGCCTTCTTGGTGGAATGACTCTTCTGAACTCATTATTGTGAGAAGAATCAGATTTATGTTGGTCATCATTTCCTTTATTGTTGTTTCTTTCATTGTTTATGGAGCCTTTGAGAGTATTGGCAAACCTTTTAGGCTTTCCTTCATTTTCCCTTTTTGATGGCTTTGTGACTTTAGTGCTTGCATCTCCCTCTGGAGTCTTTTGTTTTTCATTGTAGCCAAGACCTATCTTGATGAATGGTGACCTTCGACAACTGAAAATATTTTATAATATTTCAGTGCTCTTTCCAATATTCAAGCTTCTATTCAACTGTAAGTTGTTTTCTCAAGTTCATTCCTTAAGGAAACTATTTCATCTTCTAGCTTCTCGCAATTTTCTTCCTTCTCTTTTAGTTGGATTCTCACCACTTCTTTTATCCTTTTTGCCTCTTCTAGTTGAGTCTTCAATATGATAGCTATATTCTATATTTCTTCAGGTTCATGATCCTTATTTTCATGTTTCTACAATTGCTACTTTTTCTTTATATTCTTTCCCCCGAGTCTGTCTGTTTCTTCTAAGGCACTAACGAGTTCTGCTTCAAGACTCTCTTCCTTTGAATCTACTTTTTCTTTCTGATTATATTAATTTTCTTCAACTGGTTTTGTCTCCATGGTTATAGGGAGAGATTCTTCTTCATCATCACTATCCTCCTTTTCTTTGTATTTTCCAAGTCCTCCTTTTAGATTTCTCACAAATTGTTCTTCTTCTGTCTCTGATTCATATTTGGAACAACCACCAAATCTCTCTTCATAAATGTTTTGTAGCTTATCCCAAATATGTTTAGCTAATGTACACTACATTACCTTGACAATATCAGAAACTGACAGGCCACTCAAGATGACATATATTTCTTCTGCATTGTGGTCACTTGATGCCTTCCCAACTTCAATTGTATAACCTGTTGTGACTGATTCCCAGATACGAAACCTAAGGGCCATCAAATATGTCTTCATTCTTATATTCCATGATGCATAGTCTGTTCCATTGAACAAAGGATCTCTATTTGTAGGGATACCTTCCTTACAATCCATATGTGCTCGAGATATTCCTTCCGGTGATTAAACTATTTCTGAAGGAACTTGCTCTGATAATAATTGTTGAACTTATATTGAGAGGGGGGGTGAATCAGTATAAGATTATTTTTACTTTATTTAACCATTCATCAATCATTCATTAGATCATATTATATCATCAATAATTTATTATCACATATAAAATCAAATCACAATGCACAAATTTTAATGTGGAAACACTTGCGATACAAAACCACAAAAACTTATCTTTATAAATGTTTGTAGGCACCAACCTACCGGAGACACCAATATCCTCACATGAGCACCAAATCAATAGGATATTGTGTAGGCACCACCCTACTGGAGACACCAATTTCCTCAGCTAAGCACCAACTCAACAAGATATTATATAGGCATCGACCTACTGGAGACACCAATCTCCTCAGCTGAGAACCAAATATATAATCCATGTATAGGCACCAACCTAAGATATTCATACACATAGTACTTTTGGCTTCACTTGCATGCTTTATACTTCATGCATTTCATAGCATCATCATACCCTGAACTTTCATGTTATAATGCCTCTCCTTGCTTCATACCCTAGACATAGCTTCAAACCCTAGTAAGATTTAGCCGTCATGCCCTAGTGAACCTCGTAGAATCATTCCCATAATATAATACCAGACTGTAACATCACAACATTAAAATAATACAATTTGCAACGTCATAGACCTTAGTCCTTCATAACACACCCTTAAAACTCCAAGAAAAATCCTCTTGCACACCTTTAGACCCCAATAATACTCTCCATATTCTCGTTTGCACCTCAGATCTCTTATGTGCACCTCAGACTTGATCTATCATGTATTTATAGTGTTTATGTGCTCACTTTTAGGGCCAACCTGTAAAGACTGGATGGGTCAACCTGAACTTTCTAGTTGGGTTGTCTAACCGAAAAAATCATATCTCCTCATTCATAAGGAGTTAGAGGGAGTGTCATATACCATTGGAGAGGTATCAAAATAAGATTTCCAACCATATAACTTGTGCTCCCATTTGAGCAATATATTTAGAGTTAAAAAACTTTCAAATATAGGGTATCCAAACTAAGTATCAAAAATCCAAAAACAATATTTCCAACAATCTACATCTTGCAATCTTTATCTTGGACATCTGTAGTTTCCCCCTATCTTTGACATCAATGACAACAATATTTCCAAAAATGTAGTGTCCCCGACCACCCAAGCCGGGCCAAGATACACGAGAGAACACTTTTATTCTTTCCGTGAAACATACTGTAACATACCCAACATCCAACTGAGCTATGCCACATACATTTTTCGAACTACATGCAATTAAAATATATACACATAGAGCTCTTGCGGAAACATATATATAAATGTAAACAGAAAAATACATATTGTAATGCACAAATTCATACAAAATAATAGTAAACACATACATGCAATATCCATAAATATAAAGACAGTTATAACTGCACATAGGATAAACCCATAAAAATAAACACGTAAATAATAATGCACCATGTAAAATTATCACACAGTTCACACTTATCTTGGTAAGAATATCACCAACTGCATTCAGACCTTCCACGAACCTCCTAGCCTTAGACTACACTGCTCATCACTATCAGCAGTGGGTCACCCCCGAACTGGGACTAAACTCCACCCGGGTAAAGGGATTCCTAACCAGGCTAATGATTCATAGACAATAAGAAAGATTATGTCACAAGTTCCCGCTCAAACTAACAACCTACCATCCCTCATTCCCCACATGTCTGTCTCACCCCAGGAAGTGTACCCCTTCTCTTCTCAACAATCCTTTGTCATCCCCACTTCCTTTCTGGGCTTCAACAACAGGCTAGAAAGGAAGTCTCAGAGACCTGTAGTTGTAGTTTAGCACCTTCAGGAAATCAATTCCCAACAATTCTCTCACCCAAAGAGGAATTGCTCACAGGCCTGACAACCCGCCTCTTCAATATCCCACGGGCCTGACAACCGTATTCTTCAGTCCAGATCCCAAGCTAACCAACTACACAGACGGTATGGCTATGGATACAGGTTCAGATACAATGACAAGAAAGTTTGGAGGATAACTGACTACATGAGTGAAAGATCATCGTATCGCTGAATGCATGACTGAATGATCGAAGGAAATTATGAATGAATGAACTAAGTCCCAACAATATGTATGCATGTCCCCAAATTGACACTTGTCATGTTGGGAGCTACTTTGGCCCACTTGTCCCCAACTTTGGAACTTAGGATAAAATAATTATCCATACTTTTTTTTTTTTTTTGTCTGGAGGAATCAGCAACTAGTTGGGCACGTGCTCGCGTTACACGTGGCCGTGTTATCCAACCGCTACCACTATAACCTCCAGGTGTGCCCACGATGCCCCTTACGCGGCACACAAGGTAAGTCGGGGGGAGTTGAACTTGAAACCTCATGGAACTTCATTTTCATGACACTTGCCAATTGAGTTGCCCCCCCGGGGGCCTAAATAATTATCCATACTTTATACTTTAAGAAATATTAATATAATATTCCTTTTTGGCTTAAGATCCCTAGCTTAGCCCCTTTTCCTTAACTTTTATCCCTCCCCCTTCCCTAACCAGTGGAGTTTAGTTCCCCATACTCTTTTATCGTGGTCGGTCTGCACACAACGATGTATTTTATATTAATGATGAGACATATATACAAAAATAGGCTCACTGGCCTTTAACATCTAGGCTCTCTGGCCTAATCAAAATATAAGCATCTCAGCTTATAATAACTGGCTCAACAGCCTATAAACACAACATGTACACAAAGGATCCCCGACCTCAAAATCGCGCGCACTTAAGTTGTTGTGTGCGGTATCCTGGAATGTGCACACTT
>ML795529.1:224251-258708 GCA_009831015.1 Picea engelmannii
TATATATAGTGTCGAATTTAATGGCGAATTTTATCCACCATTTTTTGCATGGTGAACTTTTTTCGAATTTCAAGATTGTCGAACTCGAACACGAACGCGGTGACTAAGGTTACATTGTCACTTGACCTTTCACATTCCTACGCAAGTGACTAATACCATAACCCTAGCAGATTAGGTTTCCAACATTACCCCCTAATCCAAAGGGGTGTATATGAGTCCAAGAAGAGAGTTGAAGTCTGGAAGTGGGCAGCTGAAATATGGAGGTGTGCTCTCTAAATCTGGTGGTTTTGGGATGACCACAAACTAAATGGTGATGATGGTTTAAGGAAGACCACAAACCAATTTGATGGTTTAAGATGACCACAAACTCTAAAACCCTGCTCTAGGCTCAATGGTTCCCAAAACATTTGCTAAGTTAGCTAGAAGTTGAAAGTTGGTGTCTTCTGCTAATTGGAAGTGCTCTTGAATGTTGGTTTAAAGATGACCATAAATTGTTCTGTAGTAGAAGTTGAAAGTCTTCTACCAAGTGGAGGTTTAAGGAAAACCACAAATCATTGTCTAGCAGAAGTTGTAAGTCTTCTACTAAGTGGTGGTTTAAGGAAAACCACAAACCAATCACACTCGCTTGTTACGGCTCAATTGATGGGACTTCGAAACTTGAAGCCTGACAGTCAATCATTGATGTTGTTCCCCCTTATTAGGGACAAGGTGAGAAGACGAAAATCCTTTCACTGCAAGATGTGTCAATACTCGAGAGTGAACTCATCGATATGACTGACAAATCTTCTTGACTATTGATGACCATCACCAAGAAGTCATCCACCCATAATGGTTCTTTATTCTCGCATTTTTCTTGCTATGAGAACATTTGTTTGAAGGATGATTATGCTTTCTGCAATGCGAACAAGGATGAAGATCAAAGCACTGATCTTCCACGTGGCCAACTCACTGACAATGTTGGCATATCAGAATCTACACTTGAACTGGAGCAAGTGAATGTGAACTTTCCTGCAGCAGTCCAGCACTCTGGATCGGTTTGTTATAATTCAGAATATTACTGATGACTTCCTTTTCATATATGATACATGTTCAATGCTTGTTGTGCCTGATTTCTTCCCAAGGTTTGATGATCGGCTTAGAAAGAGGAAGTTGATCTTTATCTGTACTTGAATTCAGGGCTCTTTCATTGAGTTGTTGTTGCACTGGTTGTTGATCTGAATCAGCTTCATTGTATTCTTCGAAAAGACGGTTGTTCTGAACAAGGACTAGCTTAGAATGTTGTCGAAGATTCTTTCACTCAAGTGCATCGTGAAGAAGTCGAGTCTAAGTTTGCATCATTGTTGCTTTGGCTTGCGAAACTTGCAAGCAAGTTACAACAGACTGCAAAGTTGCTTTGTCAGCGGTGATTGTATTGTCCACAGAGAAGAGGATTAGAGTGTTCAATTCCTCAACTCGAGCCATAGATCAAACCTCACAGGGTTTCTTGCAACTCCACCCTTTAACAATCAGACTAAAAAATGCAAACTCAACTATGTAAACTCAGCAAATGAAGGGTGTCGACTTCTATCGAAAATGCACCTGTTTACAATGCAACTTAAATTCAACAAGTACAAGTAAACTTACAATTCTTCAAGTGTATTGTCACTGCTATTGTGTGTTGTCACTGCTATTACTAATGTTGCAACTTGCCTCATGGGCTTCAAAGACCTTTGCCCGCACAGTAAAGAAGAACCCAACAGAGAAGATCTCCAATCAAAGTTCTATTACAACAGTTGAGCAATCATTGTGTGCTTATCATCAGGGTGATTGGATTCATCCTATAACATTACCTATAAGGTATGCTGGATATTCTTCTTGTTAGCAGGTTCACATGGAAGAGATACTCCAGAAATTTTTAGAGTGCACCAATTTCAAAAAGTAGAGCAATTTTGCATAACTAGCCCAAATGGAAATGATTCTTGGGACATGCACGAGGAAATGATTAAGAATTCTAAAGACTTCTTCAAGGAGCTAAATATTCAATATTAAATTGTATTAATTGTTTTCGGTGCTTTAAATGATGTTGTTGCTAAAAAATTGATTCAAAAACATGGTTTCCAAGGCATATAGAGAGCTTGGTTCGGATCCAGCAAGACTGCCACTATTTTGAATTGAACTGTGCGATGCCAATGACTACCACGAGCTCTCCCCGGGACTATAAATAACCTGTCAACGCAATTGTTTAAATGCAGAAGTATTCCCTCATACACATGACAAACTAGACTGCTCATGACAAGCGTCGGGTGAGATTCAATGCTTTTGACATTTGATGTTGAAAGATTACAAATTATATCACTCACAAGTTTATGAAGTCTCACTTTTCACTGAGTCGAGCTAATAATAAATGTAATCTAAACATGAACAAATTCAAGGAACTGCCTAATATCACTAAAACGATGTTTCTTGAACACCAAATATCGGAAATATTCGATACAAGCATGTCGAAGGGGGCTTAGAGGCCATTAACTACAACCCACATGCAACCTTATTTTGTCATTAATAGTTATAACCCGACCAAATGATGAGAGGAATGCATGTCACCACTCTTGTGCAGATACCACACCTTGGGAAGCCATATTCACAAAAGAATACATCAGGTTGTGCGATATTTTTCGAGGATTGACGGCCTTCGAGGGAAGAGTAGTAGCTCTTGGACCCGATTAACCAAATCCGTCATTGGAAGCCACTAGTCTCTAGCACCAGCATGCCACGTCTATTGTTTAGATTGAAGTACAAGTAGTCAACAAGCAAGTTGGCAGATGGCTCGAGATGGTTTCAACTTGAAAACTCTGGCAATTCTTGGCAAATCTCAACTACTCCAATATCAAATGGTGGGCTTGCAGAGATGGTAATCAAACATCGAGGCCCATCCAACTAAGCTGGATTCATAATGGTGACCAAATGGCTTGTAGCAATGGCCAACAAATTCTCCTCTAACTAGACAAGTGAATTTGAATATCGTTCAAGCTCCAGGCTCTAGGCCTTGACTTCATGCCATGAACAAGCCAACAGCTTCAATCTACGGCATTTTTGTTCGAGCCATGGACTCGCCCCTCCTCCACCACAAACTCGTCCTTTTTCTTTTGCCAGGCTTCCTCGTGAGAGGACTCGTTGGACTAGGAGCGCTATTATGTAGGGAGCACATCACACAACACATTAGAAAGTTCACAAAGAAGAGGAACTTATAGAATTCGTGCCATTAGAATATCGCACGAGTGTTATGATCTCTGGACCTCCAGGCGTAGAATCAATGAAGTAATCTGAGTGACAGAGATGAGGGCACAGGAAGAGCAATTTCAAGGGTTGCAATTGAACAGTCCCTGGGCAAGAATCTTGTTGGAGCAGTCGACGTGCGGATTAGGGTTATGTGTGAGCAATGGAACAGTTGCTCACGAAGGGTTGGAGAAATAGCACAAATTAGGTTTTGCTTGAGCAATGAACAGTCGATCGCATGAATCAGGTTTTGAACAACAGCTGGAATAGATACAGCGTCAACAACTATTCTATGAAGATTTAGGGTTCGAACAACTAGAAGAGAAAAACCCTAGCATAAAACTTGGTGAACCCTTGTAGACACACAATGCGCAAAGAAGCAGATACCTAATGATTGGAATGCAGAGTGGCTACGCAAAGGGAGACTATGCACAGGCAGGCAGATGGGCAAGGAATCGACTAGGGAAGGGAGAAGCCATAGGTATGTTTTCTGCAACCAGGTCAGAGGAAATGCCCAGGCAGACAGATGGACGATGGACAAACAAAGATGTTTCTAGCATCTCAACTATGGACAACTAGCATAAGCTCAATTGGCTTGAGAACTACAGGCTCTGATACCATTGTTGAACACACGAAAATAAATAAGCGTGTAGTGCATTTATCATTAATATGATACAGGTATAAGTACATGTAAATGACCATTGGATTCATCTTCCAAGGTCTCTTGGACTCCCGACAACCGTTACACTGTCACTTGACCTTTCACATTCCTACGCAAGTGACTAATACCATAACCCTAGCGGCTTAGGTTTCCAACAAGGACAACAATGAGAAGTCCATATAAGATAAATATAATGTACTAAATATATAATGTGAGAAATTATTATAATAACATGTGACGTTGTGTATAAGTATACATTGAATGATCACATACTTGAATAAACATGCCTTTTAGGCATGTCACCTTTGTTTATTTTTTATTATTATTTTATGTATGTTACATAGAGCATTTATGGACAGTAACAATTCAAAAAAAAAAATTTCTATAATATATCACTTGGGTGTGCTGGAAAAGATAAGGCAAATTAGCTTTAGGTTCTTGTGGTTGGGAAGTTGGGATAAGAAGGGTATTCCACTTGTGAGGGGTAAAAGGATAGCAGCTCCAAAGGAAGCGAAGGGATGGATCTAAAAATCCCCCTTTTTTTGCAAAAGCTTTGGCAGCCAAGAATGTTTGGAGGTTACTAGGTGATTAAGAGTTATGGTGTCAGGTAATACAACAGAAATATATCAGGCCAGCTTCAGTAAAGGATTAGATTTGAAACCCTCAAAAAACTCATATGAATCGATCGATAATTTGGAAAGCAACAGTTTTAGCTTGTCCAGAAAGTAGGCAATGGTCAAAGAGTTAAAGAGGGTGAAGATCCTTGGCTAGGATGTGGGGAGGAGTATAGACTCTGAGGCCCTCTAGTTAAGCAGTTGAGAGGAAGGGGCATATTCTGTTTATCACAGGTAGCAGATCCAATTCAAACAACCATATGGAACCAGGAATGGAAGTCAGCTAATATGATAGAATTGGTTGGAGATGAGGCTACTGCTTGGGGAGGATATATTAGAAGACTGAAAATTAATCATGTAAGATTAAAGAACTGTCCTGATGAATTAATATGGTCAAAAAGCCCCAGTGGTTGAATCTACACTCACAAACTGGGGTACAACTCAATGTGTATTTCTCCTGGGGTGAACAGGCAGATCTGTTGGTGGAAATGCTTGTGGAAACTGAAACGTCCCCTAAAGGGGAGAATCTTTATGTGGCTGGTTCTCAACAATAAGGTTTTGACCCTGGATAACCTACAAAAGAGAGGAAGAAGCAGCCCAAGCAGATGCCCTCTATGCAGGATTGGTGAAGAAATTGTCTATCATTTATTTCTCTTCTGTGATTATAATATTATATTGGCCAAGTATGGAGAGTTGGAAGTTTTATCTAGTAACAGATTAGTTTGGAGTGGCATTTCAGTTGAAGGTGCATTAAATGGTTGGTTAAAACAGCAATCCCTAAAGGAGGTAAAAACTCTGCCAGTCATTGTATTTTGTGGGTTTGGCTTGCTCAGAATGCTGTTTTATTTGATGAAAGGTTTATTATACCACTATAAGCTGCTTCTCAGAGTTTAAATATTCTAAAAAACTTCTCACTGAAGCAGGCAGAGAAAGCTCCAAGGTAGATAGTTGAGGAATTTATAGACAAATCTGGGCCATGGCTATATTTTGATGGGGCAGCTCAAAGGGACCCCCAGTTGAGCAGAGCTGAAGGTATAGTTTATCTATCTGATTCTTATTTCATTACATTTAAGGCTGGACTGGGTCAAGGCTCCAACAACTTTGCGTAACTGATGGTGTTAGTTTTAGGGTAAAATGGCAAAACAATAGTCTCTTTTAAATTTCAACAACTTAGATCTGTAGTTTAATCAGAGAGATAGATCTATAAGAAACAGTAGCAGCATAAGAATATGACTCAGATCTAAGGCAGTAATGAACAGCTCTGAATACAACAGTAGATTTATATGATTTAAACAAAAATCTCAGATCTGAAACTCTGCCTAATCATTTCACAATTAACATATCTTTAGATCTATATACTGCTAGCTATATTAATCAATTCTGTAATCAGATGATAGATCATATCTAAAACAAAGGGAAACAAGTAGAAAGCATACATGGTACAGCAACCTACCTCTGAAGATAATACCATAAACACAATAGGTATAGATCCTGTATATATGCTCAGACAAAGGTTCAGTTCATGGATCAAGTGAGAATCTCTATGCCAAAGATTGAAGGAACTTTCTTGCCACCAAGCCCGAAGGCCACAGGGATAAAAACACAAAAGAAAAGAGCCCAAACCCTCACAGCAAAACCCTTGCCCAAGAAAACCTTCAGATCTGAAAATACTGAACTGTGTGTAAACCCTTGTTTCAACAGTGATGAGAAAAGAGCAGTTTAGAGGCTTTGGCAAACAGTAACCCCACAAAAACTACCCTAGCTAGAGGGACGCACAGCAGACTTAGGATGGGGTACCAACACGCTGCTCATAGGCTGAAACCTAGCCAACAAATACAAGGGATGATACACTTACAGCAGATCTGAAGAGGGCCGCACCTGTACCTTCTTCCAACTCAGAAGTGGATGCACCTAACCTTGCCCAAACAGCAATTAACACAGCGGCRGATTTAACCCTCACACACAACAGCTAGTACAAGGTAGTAACCAGGATTTATTYCCAGCAAGAAGGACACGGMAGCCAACWGGTAATGGAGGCAGAGAGGACGCGGCASCAACTGATAGCACAAACAGRTCAAGAGGACGCGGCACCATCAACAGCAACAACARGTCAAGAGGACGCRGCACCTTCAACAGCAGATCAAGAAGACTGAGGCYGCAGGSTTAGAGAGGCTCCACGTTATCACAAKAAGAAAGAATGATAGGTAGKYTWGAATGTGTGAGGGGGGGGGGTTTATTAAATAGTACTTAGGGTAGGGTTAGGGCTAGTTTAAGTGAACTAAAAAGTCACATGTTTAAATTTGGAATTTAAACATGTGACAATAATATTTAGTATTTAACTTTAAAACATTACCCCTAATAGACCAACAAAACCCCAAACCAATCAACCAAGGGTAAAGGAGGGTTTGCAARGTGGCATTACTCATTCCTTCAAATCACATGGTGAACCTATTACTTGATCATCACTGCATATGGGACTTATCCCTCTTGTGGTTATGTCCTTCTTCAAGGAAGGTCATGTACCATCAAGTACTTGATTGAGAATTAAGTAGCCCCAGGACTTTTCTTGGGGTCTTATCCACCAAGGTCAGAGACCAAGGATCAACCCATGCCCCAGGCATGGGTGCCCTGGACTATGTCCAGGAGCCCTAGACATATCTAGGGGCTTTGACTGCTTGGTCCCAGACCAAGAAACCCCATGCCCCAGGCATGAGTACCCTGGACCCTGTCCAGGGGCCCTAGATATATCTAGGGACTTTAACTGCTTGGTCCCAGACCAAGAAACCCATGCCCCATGCATGGGTATCCTGGACCCTGTCCAGGGGCCCTATATATATCTAGGGTCTTGGCCATCCTCCAGGAGAATGGCTCTCGCAGCTGCATATAAATTTAACAGATGGCTCTAAAATTATCCTTGATAATAGCAGCTGAAAAAGGAATAGATTGATTACAAGTCTTTGGAGACTCTCTGCTTGTCATTAACAGGGTAAATGGTGTGAGCCAGATAGAAAAATTCCTTTTACATCCTAATCTGGAGGAGATTCTTGCTATAAATCCAACTTTCCTTCGCGTGTATTTCATCATATTTACAGAGAAAGGAATTTATCTGCAGATGAGCTGTCAAAAGATAGTTTAAATTTGGCGCCTGGTCGTTGGATACTCACAAAAATCCATGACGGGTGCTAGCAGGAGATTGACCATGGGCCTTGCTTTTAAGTTTTTACGCTGATAACTTTATGTTTTTAATATTATTGTAACCTGAAGTCTCTAATATTTCTATTCAGTGACATCAGGAGACAGTATGGGATAATACTGTTATGACATTTTCAGACTGTTTTCTTTTAGTTATGGGTGTATGGACATTTCTGGCAAGACCTGGAAGAGTAAACACTTGGGAAACTAGCACTATGCTGTTGAGATCTATAACGTTATGTATCTGATGAAAATTTTTCCATGAAATGCTGTTTACAGCATCTGCAAAATGTAATCTCATTTATATAAATGAAATTGCAATATTTTTTCCACAGAGAAAAATAATATATCACAAAAAAAATGAAAACCTTGTAAAAGGAAACATGCTTTAGGCCAACATGAAAACCTTGTAAAAGGAAGCATGCCCTTCTTTCAGAGTTGATATTAAGCCTCTCATCCCAGTATTATAAATTGCATATTTTTCCTTGAACCTTTAGAAGTCGCATCTTGGGTTGTCATCCCCAGAGCTATAGCTCCTATAAAGCAAGAAACTATTTGGTTTGGAGGAAAAAAATATATGCTTGATAATTCAATAGACATGATTTTCATTCTATTTGACTATGTTGTCAGTTAATAAAGTTGTCAATTAGAAGCCACAGATGTCTCATCGAACCAATGTTATCATAATTGGACCAGTTCCGGAAAAACCAGCCGGTCCGACCGGTTCCAGGGCTGTACTGATCCAATTGAAGGCTTTGAACCGGTAATCGCCGGTTACATACAGAACCAGCCATAAATGTCAAAACCAGCAGGTTCCACACGAAACCATACAGCCGGCGATGGGGAACACTTAAACTCACTTTTTTTTAAATCGATAAAATAATACAACAGGTAAAACACTAAACCTAAACCTAGGCCCCCCTAATGCTATTTATGTTAAATTATAGAGCTTGATTTAATATGCAGATTATTTCTTTAGTTTCTTCAGCGCTTTAAACAGAATTTGATTTATCAACCAGAAAAATGTATATTCGAAATGATGAACAGAAATAGAAGAGGTACTCAAATAGAATCTCACACATGCACAAGAATTTACCCTGGAGAAACCCAAAAAGGGGAGAAAACTCCAGCAAACAATCTTCCTTTAATTGCAAATAATATGTAAGATCAAGTACAATAATCCACCATGAAAAGTACCTGACTGTTAGACCAGCAAACAACAAGACTTCACTTAATTTTACCACTGATATAAACAGCACTATTCACTGTCCTTTATTGCTGATATAGACAGCTCTGTTCGTTGTCCTTTACTGCTCAAATACACAGCAATACACGCAGTCTCTTACTGCTGATATAGACAGCACTGTTCGTTGTCCTTTACTGCTGATATACACAGCAATATTCGTAGTCCTTTACTGCTGAGATAGCCAGCACTATTCAACTCCTTCACTGCCCTGTCTCCTACACTGTGTTGCATAAGAATGTGTGTATGGAAGAGGAGGTCAAGCTCTGTATATAAAGGCGAGAGGAGAGGAGAGGAGAGTGGACTTAAATTAGAAGGAGCCTGCATGTCTTTTGTAACTAGACTCAAATGGAACTAGTACCTTGACTTGACTAAACTTTGCATGCCAACACAACATGCAACTCGACCTTGACATGCATGCAACTCGTCATGCATGCAACTCATCATGCAACCTTGACATGCATGCAACTCAACATGCAACATGCAACATGACCTTGACATGCAACCTTGACTTTTACAACTTGAGTTTGACAACTCAAACTAAACATGCAATTCGACTTTTACAACTGAGTTAGGCAACTCAAATTTCTTTTCATGGTGGATAATGTTACATGTGCCAACGCAGTAGATCAATGCATTTACATTATTTGCATAAGGAAGATTGTTTGTTTCTAGCTCATAGGAATTGTACATTCAACCTAACTTTTGCTAGATGCCCTCACTTTTGCTCATGGCTCATAGGGATTGACTAGGCTCACAGAGGTTGTACGTTTCCCCTGACTTCTGCACTAGTCTGTCTATGCTCACAGAGGCTGTACGTTCCCCTGACTTTTGCACTAGACTGTCTATGCTCACAGAGGTTGTACGTTCCCCCTAACTTTTGCATTAGACTTTTGTCTTAGACTTACAAAGCTTCTTCCTTTGACTTGGCTGGACTCACAAGATCATATAGCATCTCGTTCGTCCTGACTTTTGGTTTGACTCACAGAGGTTGTACGTTCCCCCTGGCTTTTGTCAATACCTCACAAGAGTGGTTGATTCTCCAAATCTCCTTGGCTAGCCTCAGGGTGGCCCACATGGCCTCTCATTGGAGAATGACTGTCGATGTTGCAAAATTTAACACTCCCTCTCAACAAGGGAGTCATTCTCAACCACACCAAGTTTGCCTCAAAGCTGCACAAATTGTCTCAATGGCAAAGGCTTGGTCAGGATATCAGCTACCTGCTCGCTCGTGGCTATGTACTGTATCTTTATAGTTTTTCTCTGGACCATGTCTCTAATGTAATGGTATTTCATGTCAATGTGCTTTGACCTGTCGTGAAATATCAGGTTCTCTGTCAGCTTTATGCAGCTTTGTTTATCACAGTGAACCACCGCTGTCTCTAGCTTATCACCAAACATTCCAGAAAAATTTTCTGAGCCATACTACTTCCTTGCTAGCATCACTTGCTGCAATGTACTCAGCCTCTACTGTACTCTGTGCAATGGATCCATGTTTCTTGCTTGACCATGAGATCATAGCGGATCCTAAACTAAAGCAGTATTCGAAAGTACTTTTCTGATCCACTGGGATTCCTTCCTAGTTCGCATCTGCATACCCATGCAGAAACAAACCACCACTGGATGCAGATCTCAAACCATTGGTAATGGTCCCTCTGAGATATCTCAAGATGTGCTTTGCTACCACCCAGTGTCTTTGTCTCAGTTCAGCCATGAACTGACTCATTGCAATCACTACATGGCATATATCCGCCTCACTCTTGGTGAAGCCCATCCCCAGCAAGTAGTTGTCTATCCTCGCAGACCACGCCATGGGAGCCTGCTTGAGCCCAGACAAGGCTCTCTTCAACCTGCATACATGGGAATCCCTCCCCTGCACCTCAAAACCCTTTGACTGCTCAATATACACCTCCTGCTCAAAGATGCCATTAAGGAAGTCAGTTTTCACATCCCTCTGGTGGATCTTCTACCCCATCTCTACTGCAATAGACATCACGACCCTAATCGAAGTGTACTTGGCTACTAGGGCGAACGTCTCATCGTAGTCGACTCCCTCTTTCTAAGAGAACCCCTTAGCCACAAACCTAGATTTGAACTTCTCCACACTGCCATCTGCAGCGGATTTGATCTTGTAGATCCACTTCGAGCCTATCATCGATTTCCCCTCTAGTCGTGGCACAACCTCCCATACATCATTCTTCATGATGGAAGCATACTCCTCCGCCATGGCATCTCTCCACACCTGTTGTTGTGATGCCTCCCGAAAGTTGGAAGGCTCGGCCTCTAACAACTCGCTCATCAAAGCAATGTAACTGGAAAATCTCTATGGTGCTCTACTCTCCCTGACAAAGGTCCTARGAGCACCCACGTACTCCTGACCCTCTCTCAAGGTCTACTCAACCCATTTGGTCTTCCTCCTCCTGGATGATGAATGAGTATCCYATACTAGAGGAGCATCATGCTCCTCATCCTAATCTGTAGTCTAAGTATCTATACTTGTACATGTACATGTACCTATACCTGTAACYTGTGTCTCCTCATCCTTCTAAGTCTCAAGCTCATGATCCCCTACTGTTGCTGGAACAGTATAATGAGCCTTCTTAACGGCTTTGTCCTCCTCAAACTCCACATTCCTCTTGACCAYTGTCTTCCTCAATGCTGGAATGTAGACTCAATATGCCTTAGAAGTCTCATTGTACCCAACGAAGATCCCCTTCTTAGCAGTGGCCTCGAGCTTCGTCCTCTTCTCTGAAGGGACGTGACAATAGACTAGGCATCCAAATATACRGAAGTGTCCAATCTTTGCTTTCCTCCCTGTAAAGACCTCCTCAAGAGTCTTTCTCCCCAACACCCTRTGAGGACTATTCTTTTGTATCTAGACTACAGTGTTAAAAGCCTTTTCCCATAAGAACCTAGGCAAATCCTGATCATACAGCATTGCCTTTGCAGCCCCAACAATGGCCTTGTTCTTTCTTTCAGCCATCCTGTTATGCTAAGGATTGTTGATGCAAGAGCATCGTTGGAAAGTGCGCAAAGGCAAGACCACTCAGCACGTGGGAGTTCTTCCAGAACTTCAACATTGGCAGTTGCAGCCGATTTTGAAATCCGCCTTAACTCAGCATCGGAATTTACCTTTGGAGGCACGCTTGAACCAATGCCGAAATTTACCCTTTGAGGCATGTTTTGAAAATCGCAAGCAAAGCAAGAGTTTTCATTACAGCTTTGGATTGAGACTGGTCTAAGTTAGCCAGTAGATTAAGTCTTATAGAGTAGATGAGTAGGCAGGGAAAAACCCTAGAAAGCCCTCTGAGTTAAATAGAGGTTTTGTACGCCCAGATAGGGTTAGCTACAATAAAGAGGGAAAGTAGTTGTAAGAGAACTGCGAGTAGCAGGAGATCTCTCAGTTTTCAGTGGTTATAAACTGAATGTATTTTGTAGCCATTTTGGCACTTATGAATATAACAAAGGAAAAATTGATCCAAATACAGGATGTGTGAATTGTGTTTGTAACTTTTGTTATTTTGTGTTTATGAACAAGTGAATGAATCTCTGTAGGAGAGGATGGAATTGTGACTGTTAGTTTTCAGTTTCAATTGTTTCTCTTCACTTGAAGCTCTGCAAGGTGTGCATCGAGCGTAAGGAGAAGGCAAGGAGATCAGGAGGAATTTCTCTGTGAGATATCCCTTGGATCTGAGTTATCGAGATCCCTTAGACGCAAGGAGTGCGCAGGAAATCAAAGCATGTTCAAGGCAAAGCTCAGAAGGAGTAACACTTCAAATAAGTTTTATCGAGGTCCAGGAAACCCATTTCTCAGGAGGAGCGAAGGTCGATACCTTCGGGGACTTAGAAAACCCCCTAAGTCTGAAAGATTGAAAGCTCAGAAGGAAGAGTATTGTCGACCGTTGGATCACGGTGGAGAATCAGCGACCATCTGATTCAAGACAGGAACGCAAGCGTTAACACTGCGTATGATCAGGAGAGAGATCCTCAAAGACCTGAACGAACAGTGGAGAGCTTTCTAGAAGGAACGCGAAACCCCGCGAGCCGTTGGATCAAGTGGAGTTGCGAGGAGGTTAACGGTGAGGCTTTTCAACACCCAAACCTCAGGAGAAATAGCAGTCGTCAAATCCCACTAGATCTGGGTCGTTGGTCTCTTTTCGTGATTTTGGCAATCGGGAATACAAAGGGCAAGAATCTGGACTCTTGACCCACGAAATCACGAAAAGATCCAGACCGTCGGATCTTCTGGGGCTTAGAGTCGTCGATCTGCAATATGGAGGTGTTTCGGCATTCCGGCAACCGGGAACACAAAGGGCAAGAGTCGGGGCTCTCAACCCATGAAACCCCAAAAAGATCAGGGTCGTCGGATCTTCAAAGGCTTAGAGCCGTTGATCCACAGCGTGGGAGTGTTTTGGCATTTCGACGATCAGGAGGAGGAATGAACCGGCTTCGTGAAGAGCGAAGTCGCGAAACGCGAAACTCCGAATTGATCGTAGTCGTTGATCGAAGGGAGATCTGGACCGTAGATCTCGTGTTATCACGATTTTGGCTTTCGTGACTTGGAGGAGCCAGAAGCGCTTCGTGGTAAAGCTTGTGGTTACGGGCGCGTGGTCACGTGAGCTGGGGAAAGGGAGGAGCTAACCTCTGTTAGCCCTCATCGGGGTTTCGGGACTTGGAGGAGCCAAGGACTCGTTATATTGGAAACCCCGGAATCGCGAAATGCAACACGCCTTTTAGGCTAAGCCCGCGGTCACGTGGAATGGGGACTCGCGCCTAGTGTTGGTTTGTGCGGGCAAAACACAGACAAGGGCATGTGGACTTGGTATTAGAGGTTCCAGTTCGGAACGAGGAGAGCCATTTCAACTCCGGAGTCAAAGATCCTGACCGAGAGGTCGCGCAGCCCTAAGGAGAGATACGGGGTTTGAATCAGGTGGTATCAAAGCTGATCATTCTTCGTCTAAACACTTCAGGCGAAAGAGAAAGAGAAAAGAAGGAGACAGAGAACTCGAAGTTGTACTCTGTGTGTGACAAGCAGTCAACACAATGCCGCCAAGGAGACGAGAGCCACCTTTAGCCAACCGTGCTGTAGAGAGGGAGATGCGAGAGCTTCGCGCCAGATTGGAAACAATGGAAGCAGCACAGAGAAGAGCACCTAATGTTGGAGACATCAATGATGCAAAAAGTGAAAAGGTTGAGGTTGAAGAAGCTACAAGAGAGGATGTTGCAGAAGAACGCTTGTTGAAAGCAGTTGCCAAGTTGGGAAGCAGAGCTAAGATAGAGGTCCCCATGTATGAGGGAAATCTAGATGCTGAAGAACTGTTGGATTGGATAAGATCCATGGACAAACATTTCGACTATAAAGATGTCGATGAGGAGAAGAAGGTGAAGTAGGCAGTCACCAGGCTAAAAGGGCATGCAGCACTGTGGTGGGACGAACTACAGGCTGAGAGGAGAAGTAAAGGAAAGTAGAGGATAAAGAGTTGGGACAGAATGGTAGTCAAGTTGAAGGCTAAGTTCATACCCAAGGACTATCAGATCAACCTGTTCAGGAAGTTACAGAACCTGAGACAAAAGGGGATGACAGTTAAGGAGTACACCGAGGAGTTCTACCGGCTGAACATCAGAACTGGACAAAGGGAGAGAGATGAAGAAAAAGTCGCCAGATATATAAATGGTTTGAGATATGAGATCCAGGACGAGCTCATCGTGATGACAGTTAGGACTGCGGAGGATGCTTATCAGTTTGCACTAAAGGCAGAGGAGAAGCTGACTAGAAAACAAAGCCAGTGAGGAAGAGGTAAAAGCTCGGTCCCAAGCAAAAGCAAGGGGTTTAACCGTGACAAAACACATCAGTCTAAGGACGAAGTGGAGAAACCACACAATCACTCGGAACAAGGAGGAAGTTCCAGAGGAAGACAAGATGGTGGAAGAAACTCTTCTAGAGGAAGAGGCAGAGGAGGAGCAAGATGCTATGCCTATGGAAAAACAGGACACATGTCTTGGGAATGTCCCGAGAAGAAGAAAGAAGGAGGAGAAGCTCACATTTCAGAAGCACAGAGAAGAGATGTTGAAGCAGAGGGAGCAAAGGATGGAGCATCCCTGATGTTGAGAAAATTTCTCTTAAAACCAGAGGCAGAAATCGAGAAGCCAATGCAGAGAAACAGTCTCTTCAGGACAGCTTGCAAGACTAAGGACAGAGTATGCAAGGTGATCATTGACAGTGGGAGCACTGACAACCTAGTATCCACAGAGATGGTGGAGAAATTGGAGCTGAAGACAACTACGCACCTAAATCCATACAAGGTCTCATGGTTGCAAAAAGGACACCAGGTAACGATTACTAAACAATGTCTGGTTGAAATTAAGATAGGAGGTTATAAAGATGAAATCCTGTGATGTAATCCCCATGGACGTATGCCATATTCTGTTGGAAAGACCATGGCAATTTGATAGAAATGTTATTCATGATGGGCAGAAAAACACATATACATTGGAGAAGAATGGTAGGACACATATGTTGGTGCCAATGGAGGAGAAGAGAGTGAAAGAGGAAGCCAGCACAAGCATACTTCTCATGAGTGGGAAGGAACTCCTGAAAGAAGTCAAGGAAGAACAGGAGATGCAATTCGTTGTGGTGAGAAAGCGCAGAGTTATCCTTACGAGTACATCGATGGATGATTTGCCTGAAGAAGTTCAAAAATTGTTGGATAATTTCGCTGATATAGTGGTGGATGAGCTGCCAAACTCATTGCCACCCATCAGGAGTATCAGTCATCATATCGACTTGATACCAAGAGCAAGTCTGTCGAACAAAGCAACATATGGATTGACACCTTGAGAGAACGAGGAGGTGAAGAACCAAGTCCAAGAGTTGTTAGACAAGGGTTTGGTCAGAGAGAGTTTGAGCCCATGCGCAGTACCAACTGTATTGAGCCCAAAGAAGGATGGAGGATGGAGAATGTGCACAAACTCAAGAGCCATCAACAAGATCACCATCAGGTATAGATTCCCTTTACCGAGAATGGATGATTTAATGGATTGCTTAAGTGGAACAAATTTATTTTCTAAGATAGATCTGAAAAGTGGATATCACCACATCAGGATGAGAGAAGGTGATGAATGGAAAACAACCTTTAAGACAAATGAAGGTCTGTATGAGTGGCTTGTTATGCCATTTGGCTTAACAAACACCCTTAGCACTTTTATGAGGCTGATGAACGAAATCCTGAAAGATTTCATTAGCAAATTTGTAGTTGTATATCTGGACGATATACTGATCTTTAGCAGGACTAAAGGGGAGCATTTGAGGCACCTAACGTTAGTAATGAGGAGGCTACAGCAAGAGAAGTTGTTGATAAATCTGAAGAAGTCCTCTTTTATGAAGACAAAGCTCATTTACTTGGGTTTTGTGATCTCTTCAAATGAACTGAAGATGGATCCAAAGAAGGTGAAAGCGATCAAAGAATGGTCGTCACCAAGGAGCATGTTCGAGGTGAGGAGCTTCCATGGATTAGCGAGCTTCTATAGGAAGTTCATCAGAGACTTCAGTGGAATTAGTGCACCAATGATGGATACAGTGAAGAAGAAGCACAAGTCATTTAAATGGACCGAAGAAGTCGAGAGGAGCTTCAATATACTAAAGGAGAAGATAACAAAACGACCGATTCTGGTCTTGCCGAATTTTGAAAAGACATTCCAGGTAAGATGTGATGCAAGTGGAGTTGAAATAGGAGCAGTTTTGAGTCAAGATAACAGACCTGTTGCCTATTTCAATGAGAAGTCGATTGAGACCAAGAGGAAGTACTCCACATATGACAAGGAGTTTTATGCCATAATTCAAGCCTTGAAGAAATGAAGACACTATCTTGTCCCACAAAAGTTTGTCTTGTATAGCGATAACCAAACTTTGCAATTCATAACCAGACAAGAAAAATTGAATCAGAGGCATGCAAAATGGGTTGAATTTATGCAAAATTTTACTTTTGTCATAAAACATATTGTTGGGAATGCTAACAAGGTTGTTGATGCGTTAAGCAGGAGATATTTAATTCTGCAGGAATTCCAGGTGAAGACCTTGGGGTTTGAACACCTTAAGGATATGTATTGTGATGATACAGACTTCAAGGAAGCATATGAAGCATGTAAAAACCCTATGTTGAGAGATAGAAGTCAGTGGACAGAGTACATGATTCAGGAAGGACTGTTGTCCAGAGGAAATCAGTTGTGCATACCAAAATGCTCAATGAGGGATAATCTTCTAAAGGAGAAACACAGTGGAGGATTGGGCGGACATTTCGGCCATGATAAAACGTTTGCACAATTGAGCAGTTCATACTATTGGCCAGCTATGAGAACAAAGGTGATAAAGTTTGAGAACAGATGTAGAATCTGCCAACATGCAAAGGGGAAAAGACAGAACACTGGATTGTATCAACCATTGCCAATACCAGAGAGGCCTTGGGATGCGATAAGCATGGATTTTGTGTTGGGGTTGCCAAGAACACAAAGTGGATTCAATTCCACATTTGTGGTGGTGGATAGATTTTCAAAGATGGCACATTTCATCCCATGCCAGAAGACCAGTGATGCAACACATATTGCAAATCTGTTTTTCAAAGAAGTTATGAAACTTCACAGCCTACCCAAAAGCACTGTCTCGAACAGAGACACAAAATTTGTTGGTCACTTTTGGAGGACGTTGTGGAAGAAGACGAGGACAGATTTGTCCTTCAGCTCAGCTTATCATCCTCAGACAGACGGACAGACTGAAGTGGTAAACAGAAGTTTGGGAAATTTATTAAGGAGTTTAGTCACTGAGCATCATAGTCAGTGGGATCAGATTCTATCACAAGCAGAGTTTGCATACAATGACTCACCAAACAGGAGCACTGGAAAGAGCCCATTCCAAATACTATATGGAATGCAACCCAAGGGAGTGTCTGAGTTGAGAGACTTAGAACAGGGTGAGATCAGAAGTGTTGGAGCAGAAGATTTTGCTGTTGAAATGCAGAAACTCCACAGCTAGATCAGAGAACAATTGCAGAGTTCTAACCAGAAATACAAGCACAGAGTTGATCAACATCGTAGGGAACTTCAATTTGAAGTAGGAGACCGGGTTTTGACACACCTCAGGAAGGAAAAGTTCCCTAGGGCATATAACAAGTTGAAAATGAAGAAAATAGGACCGTGTAAGATCTTGAGGAAGTTTGATGCAAACACCTATGAGATTGAGCTACCAGATGGTGTGGGCATTTCGCCCATATTCAATGTTTCATACCTGTATCCTTACAGGAAAGATGACACAGAAGGATCTAAAGATCAAGGAAAGATTCAATGGGAGAAACAAATGCCTGTGGCAGAAAAGCCACAGATGGAGAAAATTGTGGATCAGAGGCTTGGCAAGAAGACCAGAAGAAAAACCTATTTTGAATATCTGGTCAAATGGAAGGGACACCTAATCGAGGATGCCAATTGGGAAAATGAATTTTCCATCCAGAAGCAGGGAAAATCAGTGCAGGAACTCATGGACAGGAGTCCATGAATTTTTTTGTCAAGGGGAGTATGATGTAAGAGCATCGTTGGCAAGCACGCAGAGGCAGGACCACTCAGCACGTGGTAGTTCTTCCAAAACTTCAACGTTGGCAGTTGCAACCGATTTTGAAATCTGCCTTAACTCAACGTCGGAATTTACCTTTGGAGACACGCATGAACCAGTGCCGAAATTTACCCTTTGAGGCACGTTTTGAAAATCGCAAGCAAAGCAAGAGTTTTCATTACGGCTCTGGATTGAGATTGGTCTAAGTTAGCCAGTAGATTAAGTCTTAGAGTAGATGAGTAGGTAGGGAAAAACCCTAGAAAGCCCTCTGAGTTAAATAGAGGTTTTGTACGCCCAGACAAGGTTAGTTGCAATACAGAGGGAAAGTAGTTGTAAGAGAACTGCGAGTAGCAGGAGGTCTCTCAATTTTCAGTGGTTGTAAACTGAATGTATTTTGTAGCCGTTTTTGCACTTCTGAATATAACAGAGGAAAAATTGATCCAAATGCAGGATGTGTGAATTTTGTGTTTGTAACTTCAGTTATTTTGTGTTTATGAACAAGTGAATGAATCTCTGTAGGAGAGGATGGCACTGTGACTGTTAGTTTTCAGTTTCAATTGTTTCTCTTCACTTGAAGCTCTGCAAGGTGTGCATCGAGCCTGAGGAGAACGCAAGGAGATCGGGAGGAATTTCTCTGTGAGAAAAGCCTTGGATCTGAGTTATCGAGATCCCTTTGATGCAAGGAGTGCACGGGAAATCGAAGCCTGTACAAGGCAAAGCTCAGGAGGAGTAACACTTCGGATAAGTGCTATCGAGGTCCAGGAAACCCATTTCTCAGTAGGAGCGAAGGTCGATACCTTCGGGGACTTAGAAAACCTCCTAAGTCTGAAAGATTGAAAGCTCAGAAGGAAGAGTACTATTGACCATTAGATCACGGTGGAGAATTAGCGACCGTCTAATTTGAGACAAGAACACAAGCATTAACACTGCATATGATCAGGAGAGAGATCCTCAAAGACCTGAACAGACGATGGAGAGCTTTCGAGAAGGAACGCGAAACCCAGCGAGCCGTTGGATCAAGTGGAGTTGCGAGGAGGTTAACGGTAAGGCTTTTCAATGCCCAAACCTCAAGAGAAATAGCAGTCATTGAATCCCACTAGATCCGGGTCTTTGGTCCCTTTTCGTGATTTCGGCAACCGGGAATACAAAGGGCAAGAGTCTGGACTCTTGACCCACGAAATCATGAAAAGATCCAGACCGTCGAATCTTCTGGGGCTTAGAGTCGTCAATCCGCAACGTGGAGGTGTTCCGGCATTCCGGCAACACAAAGGGCAGGAGTCGGGGCTATCAACCCACGAAACCTCGAAAAGATCAGGGTCGTCGAATCTTCGGAGGCTTAGAACCGTTGATACGAAGCATGGGAGTGTTTCGGCATTTAGACGATCAAGAAGAGGAACGAACCGGCTTCATGAAGAGAGAAGTCGCGAAACGCGAAACGCCAAATTGATCGTAGCCGTCGATCGAAGGGAGATATGGACCGTAGATCTCGTGTTATCACGATTTCGGCTTTCGTGACTTGGAGGAGCCAGAAGCGCTTCGTGGTAAAGCTTGTGGTTACGGGCGCGTGGTCACGTGAGTTGGGGAAAGGGAGGAGCTCACCTCCGTTAGCCCTCATCGGGGTTTCGGGACTTGGAGGAACCAAGGACTCATTGTATTGGAAACCCTGGAATCGCGAAATGCGACACGCCTTTTAGTCTAAGCCCGTGGTCGCGCCTGCGGTCACGTGGAGTGGGGAGTCACGCCTAGTGTTGGTTTGTGCGGGCAAAACACAGACAAGGGCATGTGGACTTGGTATTAGAGGTTCCAGTTCGGAACGAGGAGAGCCATTTCGGCTCCGGAGTCAAAGATCCTGACCAGGAGATCGCGCAGCCCTAAGGAGAGATAGGGGGTATGCATCAGTTGTACAGAACAATAAACTCCCTCTGTATCCCAACACCTGCACAAAAATCCTTTAAGGCCTTCAAGGTGTACTCGCCTCCATTGTCGGATCTCAGTGTCTTGATCTTTCTTCTCGTCTGGCTCCCCACAAGAGCTTTGAAGTCTTGGAACCAACTGAAGACCTCGTCCTTGGTCTTCATGAAATAGTTCCAGGTCTTCATGGAATAATCATCGATAAATGTGACATAATACTCGTACCCACTCAACAATACTAAAGACATGGACCCACATACGTCTAAGTGTATCAAATCAAGAATGCCTCCTATCATGTTGTCACTGCTTGGGAAAGCAATTTTGGAGTCCTTCCCCATAGCACATCTTTTGCATACCTCACAATGCTCTGTGTTGAAGTCTTGAAGGCCTATCACTATCTCCTTGAGCACTTTGAGTGCTTCGTGATGCAAGTGCACCATCCTCCTATGCCACAACTCTGCCATGTCACAAGTGTTGCTCACTAGTGCTCGGGTTGGCTCGAACTGAAGCCTATACAACTTCTTTCTCCTGACTCTAATCACTTTGGTTGTCATGGAGCCCGTGGGTCGAATGTAAACTCTCCCATCCTACAATGTGAACACATAGCCCCTGTCCTCCAAGGCTGAAACAGAAATCAGGTTCTTCGTCATCCCCGGAACATACAACACGTCCTTCACCATTAGTGGCTTCTCGGACTCCCTCTAAAATGTGACTGTCCCATGTCATGTTGCCCGACACTTAGCATTATTTCCCATCTAAATGTAGAGGTCCATCTCCTCCTCTTTCAAGCTAGAGAAGTAATCACACACTCCATTCATGTGAATAGAGGCACCACTGTCAATGTACCAGACTCCACTGTTGGCTGCATTGGAAAGACATGCAATGAGTGAAAATTCATTCTCAAATATGACTGCAAAATTATCAACATCTGTTGAAGTTGGCGCTGCCATATGTGACTTCTTGTTTTCTTGTTTGGGCATTGGCTAGCATCTTGGTTTATGACAAGCAAGGCATTTTACTTTGCTTAAATCCTTCCGCTTCTCACCCTTTGAAGTTTGACCACAACTTGAGCCCTTCTAGACTTTGGTTTTTCCCTTGCCTATTAGGGCCAAATTCTCCTCATCTTCAATTTTCAGTTAGCTAGCTTGTGAGGTACCAACTTGCGACTCCTCCTGCGTAAAATCGCCCCACAACCTCTCCCAGTTGGGAAGTTTCTCTCGTGCCACCACTCCTCAGACAAACACGTCCCACTGCTTAGTGAAGCCATTCAAGGTTATTCTCACCAGCTCAGTCTCTGATCTAAGTGAACTTGGTGAGGTAGGATGCAACAATATCTCCTCTGACCATCTTGGTGCTCCTGAGTTTCTCTCTAAGCATCATTTTCTGCTCTGGTTGTCTGATTGGTACAATTTGGTCAGAGATTCCCACATCTCCTTCGTTGTCTTCTTTCTTAACAGATGAGGAATGATGTGGTCCTTCACCCCATCGATAATAATTCTTCTTACCTTCACATCCTTCCTGATATGAGCAGCAAGTTGTGTTGGATCAGTTGAAGGTACTGGGGTTCCCTCAACAAACTCACATAACCCCTGCTACTCTAGCACCAGATCTATGTGCTCTCTCCATGGACTGAAGTTAGAAGCACCCTCCAAACTGTCCACGAACCTCAACCTTGCATTTATCATTTCTTTGCTACCCTAGCTCACTCGCCCTCCTTGGCAATTTGGCCTCTCTGCTGCAAGGAACTCATGATTCACACTTGAAATCGACTTGGCTTATGTATTCAGAGGTTGAGCTCTAATACCACGTTAAACTTTAAATGCAGCACACGGAATTTTACTTACTAATAATTTATCACTCAGATTTAACAAAATTCTAAATCTGAAAATTATGCAGAAAATTACAGCTAAGTTCTTAAGAGAAAAATTTTACCCTGGAAACCCCAGTGCGGGGGAAACCATCAAAGAGGGGATTTATTATGGCTTCAGAGGAATAATTTACAGCAGCAAAAATTCAGAATTTCTTACAGCAAAATTTTCCCCCCTTCTTGGTTGTACGACCCAGCCCAAATCGGCATGTACGGCCCAACAAAAACTTGACCTCTCTTGGTTGTTGTACCACCCAGAAAATCGACGTCTCCCAGTTGTTGTACAACCCAGCAAGTATGGCCTCTTCCAGCTATTGTACCGCCCAAAAAATTGGCCTCTCCCCATTGTTATACTGCCCAGCAAGTACGACCTCTCCCAGCTGTTATACTACCCAACAAGTACGACCTCTTCCAACTATTGTATAGCCCAAAGAAATCGGGCCCTTCTTGTTATTGTACAGCCCTAGCTCAACCTCCTCCAGGTTGCACGTTGCGGCCCTGTATGGCCTACTCCTTGGTTGCTTAGTATAGCCTACTCCTTGTTGCCCTATGCGCCCAGAACTCGCCCCTATGACATGTTGCTCAACCCAGCTCGACTCGACCCCTCTTCCTCAGCCAAATCGCCCTCTTCAGCTCTCAACTCAATGTATGTCCCTTCACCCATCCCCTCAGCTTTTATCTCTTCACTTTACTCTATTTCCCTCTTTGAGAACTTTCTAGAAGAGTCATGAAAGTTCACTCAAGTGAGATGTTAATGTCCTAAGTTAAAACTTAGGAAATCTAAGTAATAAAGCCAATAAAAATTAAATGAGTATTTTTTATGCTTTTCCTAAGTCAAACTTAGGATAAAATAAAATCTATCGATATGGGTATTAATTAAATGTCTTCAGCATACCTAGACACTTAGGCCTAAGCTGAGACACCTTCCAAGCTACAAATTTAATAGATCCATGGTTCTCCACAGCTAGTTGTTGATGATGCTTCCCACATTTTGCTTAGTTCACTCTCATTTGATGATTATGGTGCTTGACATACATGAGGTACCTTGTTTCATTGCTTCATATTAAGTTTTAATGCCGTATGTATTTGTCATGAAAGAAATGACCATTGTTGAGTCAAATAATGGATCATGATGCTCTAAATTTGTGCCTTTTGCCTTGTTTCACCATGGTTATCATTTTCATCTACTAGATAAGTGTTCTTCTCACTCTTGGGTAGAGTTGTACTACAAGGGGGCTTTGAGAGATGTAGCATGTCCATATCCTAACCCATACTTAACACTTTTCATCCTTCCCGATTTTCGTTGTACGACACTTGGGTTGGTTGTCATATGTCACACATATAGGTTCATGCTTCATAATCTCATGAGAAGAAGGAGCTTGAATGCTTGAGCTTGATTCAACTGAATAATAAAAAAGGGGAAAAACAAGATGCAAATCAAAATGAAAAGAAAATAAATGTCAAAAACCAAGGGAACTAAAGCATGAGCAATGCCCCCTCGCTATGAGGCCATCACCCCAAGTCCTATGCAATCAATGCATATCTAAAAAAAGAGTAAACGAAGTAAAACAAAAGTCAAAATCCAAAAAAGGTTAAATGAATAAAGAAAAGGGCAAAAAGGGGTTTAGAAAGACATAGTGTCGAAGAAAGCGTTGTTGAATTTTCACTATGCTAGGCTCAAGCATGAGGTTTATTTCATTTTAGCATTTACTTGAACCATAAACAAATGTAGCTACACCATTCACAAGTGCTGCAATAACCAAGATAACAAGAAGAAGTACCATGCACAAGAACACAAGAAATGTCCTGGGAAACCCTTCTACTCAAGGGAAGAAAACCCAACAATCCTTTGCTATATTCTCAAGAGAAGATCCCCCAACCATAAAACCCTAATGCACACAAGAGGGTGTTCTATAACCTTGAAACTTGCGCCCAAGAGAGGTGCGCACTTCAGCCCTAGAATGCACTTGCTG
Organism: Picea engelmannii; assembly: GCA_009831015.1. Taxonomy (NCBI): domain Eukaryota; kingdom Viridiplantae; phylum Streptophyta; class Pinopsida; order Pinales; family Pinaceae; genus Picea; species Picea engelmannii. The sequence goes on from ML795529.1 coordinate 248,560, forward strand.
AAATTCTGAAATTACATGTGTGAGTGTGTTTCCTCAATGGAGAAATCACCTCTATTTATACTAGACCAGACACAGCAATAGGTGTGTTTGTTGGCACAACAGGGCCAACCTCAATAACTCGGAAAATAATTAATTATAACAATAAGTATTAATTATCTTTCACATATGGTGGGGCCGACCTATACCCTTTACATCACAATTAGGGTTATAAGTAAATCTTACACTTAGACAATATAGCAAGAGATCCACACGTCCAGTAGTGCTCAGCCACTAGGGACATGTCCACCTGTGCTCAGCCACAAGAACATCATACTCAACAGAATCATCTGGAGTACCACACCGTCTCATCTCTCACATAGAGGAGAACGATTCACCCATCACATAGACACACCCAACCACTGGGGGACGACTCAACTCTCCAGAGGAGAACGATGCCCCAACCACTTAGGGGACGACTCAACTCTCACACAGAGGAGAACGATGCCCCATCACGTGGGTATGCCCAACACCGGGCTCCCTCTCAAGTCAACTCAACTCAGTCACAAAGGAGAACATATCCTGGAGGATGTCTAACGAAGCTGCAATCATCAACAAGCGCAACTCAATGCATAAGCACTCCCCCATTCCAAAGGTGCTCATGTGGATAAATATCTTACATAACCTCACATGACTATGCACTATAACTCATGAAGTTACCCCCCAAACCATACCACCTATCATTACACGTGCTCCTTGATAGGTTCCTTGGGAAATACCTCTCTTCTAGAGTACTGGCACATGTAATAGGGGCTAATGATGACCCTCCCATACCTAAACTTTGCAAATTGTATGAATTCTATGAGTTATTGTGAAGTTTGAAGATGATCCTTAATGTGATCTACCTAATGGCAATTACATTTGACATGACTCACTTTTTATGTTGCATTGGACTTGTGTACATGCCTCTAGATTGGATAGCTACATTAGGTCACTTAAGCCCCTCTTTGGATGATGTACTTTGCATGGATATGACTTGGATTGAGCCTTGGTCCTTTGAAGGACATTGAGGCCACCTACATGTTTGATGGAGGTCATTCCACTTCTTTTGGAGGATGTTGAGCTTCTTTGAGGACATCACACCTTTCGAAGCGGACATTGCACCTTTTGAGGACGTTGTACATGGTGGATGAAATGGTGCACCCTTTGGTAGGAGCGTTTCACTTTGGAGCCCATACACATGCCTCTTTTCACACCATTTAAGTGAGTGAGCCCACACATGTCACATGTGGGAGATTTGCACGCATATGAGGAGGACTTGGCATATGGGCATATTTCACTTCATCTTGGGAGCATCTTCGAGGGTCTTTTGACCTATTCACTTTTGTATCATCGATATTTTATGTATTATGACCATATCTCTAGGACTTGTAAAGAGATAAAGGCATTTTTATATTTTCTTAGGGTTTAAAGCTAGGAAAATATTGTTATTTTAATGAGAAAGGGTGCTAGATCTCTCATATAAATAGAAAAGCACTTTTCATTTGTGAATCATTGTTAGAACTTGTGGAGAACATTACTTGTCTACTTCTCTTCTATATTTGCTATGGATGGATAACTAGAGCAACTTCTTGAGGATGATGTCTTGTGGATTGCTTTTCAAATTACATGAATGCTCTTAGTTAGGGTTTTGAAGATGAATCGATTTCTTGAGTAAGTGGTCTCACTTGATTTATTGGATGTTGTTTATGGATGTTTTTAAGTGTATTTGTACTTCTCTAGTGGTGGTGGTGCACTCTCTTGGTGTCTTTCTTAAACAAGTCCCTTCTTCATAACTCTTCGAAGATTACTAGTGGAGTATCTTCCCTTGAACTATCTTTAAGTTTGTAAGGTAGTAGGTGGATCTTCTAGGGTTTGTAGTGGACAACCCTAGATATCACCCTAGATCTACTTGCATCCTCTCAAGGAAGTCCTTAGTTGGCCCCATATGCCCAAAAACTATTAGTAGGCACTAGTCTTCTACCATCTAATCAATCATAAATTCTAAAATTCAAATTTTATTTCTGTTTTGGGGTAGTTCTAGGGTTTTAACAGCTTATATTTAATTTTCAGCCATCAAAAACCCTAGACGTCTAGGGCTTCCCCGCATATTTTTGACCTAAAAATCATTTATGTTGGAACCTTGCCCTATCTGGTTTTTATTGCAGCCTTTTAGGGCTAGACATCTTGGTTGTTTTGGGCTGTTACAAGCTCTTAAATTTTCAGAAGTATCAAGTTATTTGAAACCTTAGTTTTACCCCTTGTTTTAGCCGTAAATTTCACTTGATTATAATCTGTTTAAGGGGCTGAATTGTATCGCTGTTAAAACTTGTTTCAATTTACTTATCTTTATTACAAGTTTTATGACAGCCTAGGGTAATTTTCAGATCTGTAATGTTTTGGGGACATTTTTTACTTAGCAATCACATAATAAACCCTCTAAAGCAGCCCTAGAATTGAATAGCTTAAATCTGAAATTTTACCTTGAAGTATCCACCTATTCTTTGACATTGTATTTCATAATAAATTGGTGGTAAATTGGATAGCTACATAGGAGACCTTAGACTTGATCGTGTCTTGCCTTAGGAACCCTAGAGGCTACTAGGAAACCCTCCCTTGTGTTGGATTCGTCCTTCAGTAAAACGAGGGAAGTAATGTTCCATACCTTGTGAAAGCTTTGCACTAGGGTGCAAGATTGTGTGATAACAGACATAATCTTCTATCTACTTAGTCACACACACCAATAAAAAGGTGGAATTTTGGTCGAATCGATGAGTCACAAAAGACGTAATTGATGGTTTTAAAATTGTTGTCGTAAGATATTGTGACGAATCCAATCATATGTATAAAGTAGGTAAGACTCCTCCCCCAAAATAGAAAGGGTTTGCTACTATGGTAGTCAATGTTGATGACACCAACATGCCATGGCATCAACATCTAGGTCATACTAATTTTGGATCCTTGCAACTTATGGCTCATCTACATATGGTCAATGACCTTCCATAGATTAAACCACCCATTGATGAAGGGTGTGTGTTGGGGAAAATAATCAAGAGTCCTTTCCTAAGGAAAAAAAAAGGAGGCAAGGTCTCAACCTCTTGAGCTAATTCATAATGGTACTTGCGAGCCCATGACCACCCGTTCCCCTGGGGGAGCTAAGTACTTTCTCAACTTTATTGATGATTGCCCCCGCTTCCTTTGGATATACAACATCCAATCCACAGATAAAGCGTTTGGGAAATTCAAATAATTTAAATATTTGGTGGAAAATAAAAGCAAGAGAAAGATTAACTATATTTTGACTAATTGCGAGGGAGAGTATTGCAAAGTTGTCCAATCATTTCTCATTTCTCATTGTATTTCTTGGAAACATAATATTGCCTACACTCCATAGCATAACAAAGTTAGCTAAACAAAAGAATAGGAATATTGTGGAGATGGCCCGATGCATGCTTCACTCCAAGAAAATGAAGCTTACATTTTGGGGGAAAGAAGTTGTCACACATTATCAATCAAACACCTACTAGTGTTGTTCAAGGTATGACTCCCTATGAGAAATGGTATGGAAACACCCTTATTTTTTTTCACTTGAGGATGGTTGAGCATAGTGGTGATTGTGATCCTCCTTGATGGTCTTGGCTCATGTTGCTTTCTTCATAGTGGTATATTCCTTGGTGTTGATTGATGGTAATGACATGCTCCTTGGTGTTGTGGAGTGATATGGTGGTTGTCTTCGTTATTTTTGGATCAATTTGCTTGATGGGTGTTAGATCCTTGCTTCATGGTGTTGTTCTTTGCATATTTTTATGGAGGATTGGTCATGGCTCTCATGGAAGAGCGGTTTGGTATTTTACATGTCTATTCTACTTTCATGATGATATTTAACAAAATAGACAAGTGTTTTCATGGAGCGCTCACCTCCTTGCCATACTTTGGAGCACCCTAAGGGTTTGACTAGGGTTTTGGTGGCAACATGTTATCTACTGGAGTGCCCTTGCTTATAAGGTGTATGTTGTACTCTCATGTCAGTATTTGATTAAATAGCAACATGTTATCTAATGGAGTGCCCTTGCTTATAAGGTGTATGTTGTACTCTCATGTCGGTATTTGATTAAATAGACGACCTATCTGGTAAAGGGCTCACCTCTTGAGCATGTTTAGAGCACCCTGGGGGTTTGGTGATGGTATGGAGATATGATTTTTTAACAGAGCGCCCAAGTAATTAAGGTATCTATTGTCTTTCTAGAATCATATTGGATGTAATAGGAAAATAATGTTGTAGAGTGCTCACCTTATGCATTTTTGAGAGACCTAGGGTTTCAGGTTGATTCTAGCATGGTTGATGGCATCACACCTTTGGGAGAGAGCACCCTAAGGTTTTATGTCTCTATTATGGTCTCATGATGATATTTAACAGAATAGACGCTTAACCTTGGGGAGCACTCCACTCTTCCTTGGATTTTCAGCACTTAGTATAGTTTTCAAATGATTTTCAGCCTATTGGAGGAGGATGGATGACATGGCACCTTGGGCAAGAGCACCCTGGGGTTTGAGGTGTCTATTGAGGTCATGTAGTGATATTCTATGTGATAAACACTCAAACTAGGGGAGCGCTCCACCTCTTCACGGTTTTTAAGGTATCTATGGTTTCATTAGAGGGGCCAACCTACTCCTAGTTGCACATTTGACTCCACTACTAGAGCACTTGGCTTTATTCTTATGTTTTGAGGTTAACATTGCACTTTTTGATGACTTAACACCTCATTCACATGGAACGCTCCATTGTTTGCACACATGTGGAGGCATTTTTCATGGATCAAGGCTATTGGATAGGGGTTGTTACATGCATGTGGAGGTTGTTGAGCCTTTGATGACTTGTCACTTGTTCTATGGTGTCCATTCAATAGTAGAGTAGGCTATTTGCACATGTTTCCATGCGAATTGTTGGAGATGTCCACTTGAGGGGTTGGAGTGCACACTTATACACGCATATGTATGAGGTCAGTTTGGTCCTCCACCACTACTTCTACCTTGAGATGGTGATACATTGCCACATGAATACCTATTTGACTCATTCTACATCTCATTTCATGAGGCATCTACAAGCCACACATGTGGATAAGTTTGGTTACTTGCACAGCTATTTGCTTTGTCTACATATGGAGGTCATTCATTGCTACATTATGGAGGTCATCCTACTATCTTGCACATGGGACTCATCTCTAGGAGGGTGCACATGTGGATAACCATCCACTTGCTATTTTTGGAGCTTTAACATGATCTATCTCTCAAATAAAGAAGGCACCCTCTTCTCTTGGCTCTATTTTTGGATGGTTGTTATAACTAACTCTATGTTTTATCATTGTTGACTTGTTTATTTGAGTTAGTTAGATGAAGATATTATTATATTTGTTTCCCATAATATTTTATTGGAGGAAGTTGAGGATCTCAACAAACTTCTTGCTACTTTTAATAAGTTGTTCAGATGATTATTATATTGTTATTCCTTGGATAAAAAAATGGATCTAGGAAAACAAATCATAATTTAATGTGAAGAGGAAATGGAGCTTAAACCTATATAAGGATTTGCTCTCTACATTTGTAATTGGGATTTCGTGAATGAAAGAACTTGCAAGCAAGCTCCAAGCTTAAGGAATAAAGGTGATCTTATCTTTGTCTAGGCTTTGTATAATTATATGTACAACTTCGTTATGTGTGGCATTATGTTCTAAGTGCACCATTGGAGACTTTTTCTTGCAGGTTTGGACTGTCAAAGTTAATATGGGAGCCATAGAGGAGCAGCATTGGTACAATGGAGGACGTAATTGAAGACTTCTTGTTACTTTGTCTTAAGGAAAATAAATTATATGACCTAGACATCCTTAGTGAGTGGAAGCATAGTTCCCTTCCTCAAACAAGGTCACTTCTAGATTAATTTGGTTATGGAGCTCCCATATAGAGTCCCTTCCCTCTGTAAAACATGTGATTTCTTGTTAACCATGTTACCCCCTCACATCTAGGGGTAACTAGAGGAGATTTTTTCTTCTATGATCCATATCACAGACGGTAGTCCCACAAACGAGATCCATGATTCTCCACAGAAAGATGACCAATGATGCTTCACACATGTTGCTCAGCTCACTCTCACATGATGACTATGATGCTTAACATACAAGAGGTAACTTGTTTCAATACTTCATATTATGTGTTAATGCCTTGTGTACTTGTCATGAAAGTAGTGATCAGGTGGTTGAGTTAGATAATGGATCATGACGCTCTAAATTTGTGTCTTTTGCCCTGTTTCACCTTGGTGGTCATCATCCCCTCCTACATAAGTATTGTCACTCTTGGGTAGAGTTGTACTACTAGGGGGCTTTGATAGGGGTAGCGTGTCCATATCTCGATCCATACCTAACATTCTCCATCTTTCCCAATATCCATTGTCCCCACTTTTGAGTTGGTGGTCATACATCGCACATACAAGTTTATGCTTCATAATCCCATGAGAAGAAGGAGCTTGAATGCTCAAGGTTGATGAAGCTATATATATATATATATATATATAAAGGAAAAGAGCAAAATGCTAAAATCAAAATGCAAAGCAAATGGAAAGAAAAAAAATGATTAAAATACAAATAAAAGCTAAGCATGAACAATGCCCCCTCGCTATGAGGCCATCACCCCAAGTCCTAGGCAATGATTGCATATCTAAAAAAGGACTAAATCAAAGTCAAAAGCCAAAAAAGGTTAATGAATAAAGAAAAAGGTAAATAGGGATTTGGAAAGACACAGTGTCGAGGAAAGGGCAACTCATTGCATAAGTGCTCCCTCATTACAAAGGCACTCCTGTGGATGAATATCTTACATAACCTCACATGACTATGCATGCCGCTCATGAAGTTAAACACCACTCCATACCATCTATCATCACACATGCTCCTTGATGGGTTTCTTGGGAAATAATTCTCCTCCTGGGTACTGGCACATGTAATAGGGGCAAATGATAACCCTCCCATACCTAAACTTGGCAAATTGTAGGAATTCTACGAGTTATTGTGAAGTTTGAAAATGATGCTTAAAGTGATCTACCTAATGTGTCATGTCCACAATTTTGGGTTCCCATATTCTGCAGTTGAAGATGACTTTTGAGGCTTGTCAATGAAGAAAAAGGGAGTCGGGGGGGTTTATTTGATGTCACCTAGCTAGGAGATGTTATATTTCTACAGTGACATTAAGTAAAAAGGTAATAAAGTAACTTTTGGATTAGTAAAAGTGACTTTAATCTTTAAGTGAAAATTACAAAGGGGAATAAGAGTTAGGGCTTCACTTTGGCATTATGTTTTTGGGATTGATCTCTTTGGAGTGCTCTTGGAGCCAAAGTTTTCGTTAGGCTTTGGAAAAACCCTTCCATCGCAGTTTAATTTCAGTTGTGCAATATCCACCCTAGATAGACAAGGAGGAGGATACATCCAGGATCTTCATTGGAGCTTCATTTGGTAGATCGATTTCAATAGTGAAGGTGCAACAGCTTGCTTAGTAGATTAGTGAGGCTTTCTGGAGGTGACTGTGATATCATCTAGGTTTTGGCTTGTGATTGTGTGTCTTTCATTGATGTATTGCAGTTGCCATAGCAACCATTGGATTGTTATGTTCAGATCCCTATTCATAATAAAAATATCACATATTGTCTCTTTTATTTCTAGTGTATTTGTATTGCATAACATGTGCTTGACGAAAGATTAGTAGCAATGTGTATGCAAACCATTTGTGGAAAGTATCAATCAGATTATAGCATAAGGGTATATGAATGCAAATTGTTTGACAGAAGCACATAACCAGAAACATTAAATTTTGCACAGTAAAGCACCAATATCCTAGCCTAGCATATCTAGGGATATTACAATGGTATCAGAGCTGGAGATCTTGCAAGCTTGAGGGGAAACAGTGTTACAAAGGCCAAGTTTTCTGATAGTTGAATCGATTTTCTTCCTTGGAGGATCGAGATCTATTATTATGGAAGTCGTTCTCTAATAAGAGGGTTGAGTTCTACTGTGGCAGTCGAATTATTGTTTGTGGGCCGAGTTTCTTAGCCAAGAAACTGAGATTTAGTTGTTGGGCAAGTTCTTCACTTGTTGGATCGACTTTACTTATAGAAGGACCGCGCAACTTGCTTAAGGAGCCATGAACTAGTTATTGGGCGAAATCTTAGTTGTGGGACCGAGATCTATTGTGAATGGGGGGGCGAACTTGTCTTGTGGAGCCCATCCTCCCTTGGTTAGACGAGTTTTCTTGTAGTTGGTCGTGTGTTCCTTGTGGAGGGTCGTGCTTTATTGTTGGGTGTATTCCTTTTATAGTTGGCCGAAATACTTTTGAAGAGGGGCCTGTTATCCCCGATTTTTAGGGATAACTAGGAGATCATGTCTCGAGGCCTACAGGTCCTAGACATGGAGTACCGAGAGCAGGATTGGCCTGAGCATGGCCCTGGAGGGCCCATCCTTTTCTTCTTCCATCAACTTTGTCTGGTCAGCAGCAACAACATCCATCACCATCGACTTGGTCATGTATCAGAAGAGGTTCTTGCTCCATGAGGTAATTGGTCCAGGTATCATGGTATGTGTCACTTTTGATCATTGAAACCTTTAAATATGTGCATCTGATTCCTTTTATCTCTAACAACTGCTTGGATATTACATTAACCCACTTGAACATGCTTGGGGAAATTGACAGGGTGCCCTAGCAAGCATGTGCCCATAGGTCTTGGCTTGCCATTGGGGGGATTTCTAAAAAGCCATCGTCCGCTCCCATCATAGCATCGTCTTATCTCCCGCTCATTTATCCCATTCCACTTGTCCGGGCATTAGGTTGACCTATTTGTAGGATTGCACCTTATCTCGTGGGAAGAAGGGGCTAAAGGCCCAGAAGGTAAAAGCAGCTGGTAAAAGACAAAAGCCTAAAACTGAAACCTCGAGATGCTTTGCCCAGGGATCCCCGAGAAGGCAATAAAAGGCCTCTCAGCAAGAAACAAGAGGGACCCAAAAAATAACAAACAAGACCTAGTCAAAGGATAGGGGGTCTCATCACGAGCCAGCCTATTAGGTTCATGGGTACCTAACAGTATGACATTGCCACCATCTGGTTACCACACCAGAACAGTGACCTTTGGTTGCATGGCCAAGGGAAAGGGGGTCTCATCACGAGCCAGCCTTCTCATCTCTGTGAAAGTACTTGTGGGTAACACTGTTAGCTCTGGTCACCATGCCAAGGCAGTGTCCTCTGGTTAGCTCTTGAATAAAAAGAAAAAGAAGAAGAAAAAGCAAATAAAAGAATAAAGGCAAGAACGGGCTTGGAAAAAATGCATCCATGACAGGTACAGCTCGCCTTCTACAAAGGCACCCACAGATAACATTATGCATCCCTGGCTCTCACTGCACCCACATGTCTGGACATCCCCTAGCCACATCACCTCACTTACATGGCTCGGATAAAATCCTCCTGGAAATTTTCCTTTTCTTGTGGATACTAGCCCAATAGGACGTCTTGTCTTTTTCTCCAATCTTGTATTGCAGGTTTTTGTAATGTCTTTGAGCTACTGACTAATATATTCGGGGTTTTATGCATATGTTTAATAATATTGATGATGAAATGTGATTGACATTGCTATAATCCCTGTGACTGATGAGCCCATGGAGGGCGTAGCTTTTGATGTGCAGGACCATGCCCGACGGATAGGTACCATTTGGATCGGTACACATGGGGAGATGATCAATTCGAACCTCCATGGGGCTAAAGAGCCCACCAGATGGATGTTGAGACCCCCATCAAGGGGCAGAGACAGGACGGTGGTTGATCAAGGTTTTGCACCGAAGAAGAAGAGGATGTTCCATCAAAGGCACTTTGGCAAAACCCGACCTAAGGGGATTGACCCACTTCCAGTGAAACGTTTTCCCTAGATTGCCCAGGACGTCACCTATGGGCTCATGACGTCATCTTGAGCGTGTGGCAGTTTGACAGGGCAGTTGGCACATGTGGCATGATGGAGAGGCCCAAAGAGGGCTAACGTTTTGCTCTCTATTGCTACATTTGCCCTAAAAAGGGGTTGACGTCTCCCTTAGAAGGGGTGACGTCTCACTTTTT
>ML795529.1:270622-284504 GCA_009831015.1 Picea engelmannii
TCATCGTTGCTTTTGATTATTGTTGGTGGGCCTGCATTGTTTACCAGCTTTTATCTATAATGGAAAATCAATTTACCAATCTTATGCCTCCTTCCGATGAAATTATTTGGAAACAAGTGGGTCTTTTTGAAAAGGTGGATTCTCTCGAAAACAAGCTGTTGAAAATTCCCTCCATTTCAAACAACTCTTCCTTTCCCGCCAAACTCCTTGTTGAATTGGTCTCTCCTCCACTGACGACAGCCAATGCTCCTGTGACTGTTCCTTCTATCTTCGACAGGCCCCTCCCTGCTATTAGTCCTTCCTTACCTCATGATTGCTCAAACCTCCCTTCTTTTCCGGATTTTCAAAAAGCCCCTACTTCCTCTTTTCGAGCTGCCTCCTACGGTCGTAAGGAGTGGAAATCAAATAGAAGAACCAAGCGTATGGTGCTTGGAGATGGAGTGGGCTTAGAAGACCTGTGCAAAATGTCGCTCTGCCCTCTGGTGGGTCGTATCTCCTACAAAAGTTTAAGCACTCACCCTCTTGAGGACTGGATTAAATTGCATTGGTATCCTCTCTTAGGTTACTCCCCGGAGGTCCTTTATCTCAAAAAAGGATGGCTTGGCTTTAACTGAAAATCTCCTGAGGATGCTTCATTGTTATTAAATACATTGTGGGTCTTCAGTGGAAGCAGCCTCATGCTCAAGCGTTGGAGAATGGCTTTCAACCCCGACACTGACTACTTTCAGCACAGACACCTTTGGGTACGTACTACTTCTGGGCCTTCCTCTTTATCTCTGGAACGAAGGAGCCCTTCGAGCTATAGGCGATTCTCTGGGCAAGTTCATCGCCTTTGATGCCCAGTCACTCATTAGTCCTATGAGGAAAATGGGCAGAGTTCTGGTCGAGATGGACATTACTACTGGTTTACCGGAAACCCTTGAGATAGAATGGAGAGGACGAAAATTATTGCAGACTCTGGACTATCTTGGACTCCCCTTCCGCTGCAACCGTTGACATGAAACTGGCCATCTTCGTCGCTCTTTCCATGGTAAGACTTTGATCGACCCTTTTGATGATGCTGACTTGCTCTTAAATCCTCTGGACTATATGGATGAAGATCCATCCCTTACGTTCTTGGAAACTCCCTCTGAACCACCCTCCCCTCCCTTACCTGGACAAACTGAAACTCTATTGTATAAGCTTAACCAGCATCGTGCTCTTCTTTTTAAATCCCTCACTATTGCAGAAAAGGATTCCATTAATAGCTCCCTTTGGCTAACCACACCCATTCCAAAAGTTGAGCCTTCCCCCCCGATGCCTCAGCCTCCTTCTTCTTTTGTTCCCATTGCAATCGACTCTCTTCTGACTAGTATAGTACCTTATGTTTTCCCTGCTTCCTCCTCCCTTCTGCTTCCCCTCCCTCCTTCATCTCCGGCCAAGTTGTCCAGTCTCCCTTCCAGCTCTATTGAATCGGAAGGCTTCCCAGCTATTCTTCCAGGATATAGGCAGCCTGAGGAAGACAAAGAAAACCTCTTGGCTACACTGAATTCTTCTTCCTCCCTCTGTTTTCTCCCTGACAACTCTACTTTGTTACCCATCTTTCAGGGTAAGGAGCTCATCGCTCCCTCTTCGGAGGCAGGAACCTCTTCCTCTCACCACTCAGGAAAAGAGGTTAAAGCATTTGCATGGTTGCAAGGTATTGGCTCTGAACTCTCCTCTCTACAGACGCGAAGCTCCAGAAAGAAAAAGGAGTGTTTAAGTACTCAACCGAAGGAATCTGTCATTCCTTCTCAGGATGGAAAGGCCCTTAGAGCATTGAAAGCCTTGGCACATTCCAAGTGATGATTGTGCTCTCTTTAAATATTCGAGGGATTGGAGGCACCCTCAAGGTTGCTTCCTTTCGAAGATTGCTTGAGCGATTGAAGCCTGATATCATCTTTCTTCAAGAGACCCTCTCGGTCGAACAAAAGTCTAGAGACTTCATGCATCTTTTTCGCTCCTCCTGGGTCACAGTGGCTGTAAACTCCATTGGAAACTCTGGTGGCTTCCTGGTTGCGTGGGACCCCTGTCTTTTCGATTTGAGACCCTTCCTGACGTGCGGAGGCATTCTGTTGGTAGGTCGTTGCTTATCCACCAATCAGGAGTTGGCGTTTCTTAAGTCTATGGCCCTTGTGTGGACCGAAAGCAGTTCTAGACACTTTTAGCAACAATGGTATACTTTCCTTTCCGAACCTTATTCTTGGTGGTGATCTAAACATCATTCTTTCTGCAGATGAACACTGGGGAGGTTCCTTCTCGTCTGGTTCAAATGAAGAATTTTACAGAGATCTTTTTGCCTCATAGAACCTAATCGATGTCTTGCCGGCTTGTTTGGTCCCCACTTGGCGAAATGGGCGTTCTAGATCCGAAGCAATTGCTAGACATCTGGACAGATTCTTAGTTTCTGATGGTTTTTTGACTTCTTCAGGATTTTCAAATTCGTGGGTGGAACTCCCTTTTGTTTCCGACCACGCCCCTATTCTACTTCATTTGAAAATTCCCCCACTGCTCAAATCTTTTCCTTTCAAGTTCAACCACCACTGGTTGTCGGATACTGACTACTCTTTCTTAGTTCAAAATGTCTGGACGGATCCTTGCTTCCTGCGTGAAGAAAATCCTCAGCTGCGAATTGTTTGGAAACTGAAGGTACTTAAATCACAAACTAAATTTTGGTTTAAAGCTAAAAAGACAGCAGAGACGCTTTTGTTGAATAATCTGGAGTATGAGATCATTAAACTCATTAATAAGTCAGCCACTTCTACCTTAACCGTGGAGGAATCTACTAGTCTTAAGGCGCTGGAATGTAGGAGAGAATTCGTTCTTCGCGAGGAGGAAAACTGTTGGAGACTTCGCAACAGAGCTACCTGGTTAAGAAGTGGAGATTCAAATTCAAAATTTTTCCACAAGGTGGCAAGCTACAACAGAAACAAAAAGTTTATTTGGTCAATCGAAAGCAAACTCTCCGGGCTCCTTCGTGGACAGGAAGCAATCAAAGATGAGGCTGTCTCTCACTTTGAACACCTATTCAAAACTAGTATTAATCACAATCTTAATGAGAAAATCAGTACTGCCAGTCTTTTCCCACAGTTGGTTACTGAAGTTGAAGCTACTGACCTCTATAAACCTGTCACTCTGCCGGAACTTAAAGAGATTCTGGATCATTTCAAGAAAGAAAGGAGCCCTGGCCCTGATGGATGGACGACTGAGTTCTTCATTTTCTTCTTTGATCTTGTAGGAGCTGATCTCCTTCAGATGGTGGAGGACTCTCGTTTAAAAGGCAAGATTTTTGGTAGCTTAAATTCCACCTTTTTTACCCTGATTCCAAAGGAAAACAACTCGGTTTCTTTCAATGACTACCGACCAATCTCACTTTGCAACCTCATCTATAAGGTAATCTCAAAAGTTATTTCAAATAGAATCAAGCCGATACTTGAAAGACGTCTTTCAGCGGAACAACTGGGATTTCTGAAGGGCAGAAGAATTCAGGATGCTATCGGAGCCGCTCATGAGAGAATTCACAGCATTAAACAGAAAAATATTAAGGCTTTGGTCTTGAAGCTAGATCTCAAAAAATCTTTTGACAGCATTGACTGGAAGTTTTTGAGGCTAATCTTACTCATAGTGGGCTTTGGAGTCAAGTTATCCGATTGGATTCTGTCCTGTGTCACTAGTGCAAAGTTTGCAGTGTTGATTAATGGAGAGGCAACAAAGTTTTTCAAAAGCGAGAGGGGGCTCCACCAGGGATGCCCACTCTCACCTTACCTCTTTATCATGATAATGGAAGCCTTGGCTTGCTTCTTTCAAAAAGCATCTATGAACACCATATATCTGGTATAAAGGTTTCAAAATTCTTTAAGATTGTTCATCTAATGTTTGTTGACGATGTCCTCTTAATGACAAAAGATGATCTAACAGAGTGGTTAGTGATCCTGGACTTGCTTCAGACTTTCTGTTCAGCTTCAGGTCTGTCCATCAACTATACAAAATCCACAGCACATTATTGGGGGCTTAATGAAGCCGAGCTCTCTTCACTAAAAGACTCCATCCCCTTTTCCTTCTTAGATCTGAGTAAAGGTTTCAATTACCTCGGTTACCAGCTGAAACCTGGAGCTTCCTCCTCTGAAGATTGGCGTTGGCTTGTGGCTAAATTTGAAAGGAAAATTGGATTTTGGTGTAACAAGTGGCTATCACTGGGTGGGCGTTTTACCCTGGTCAAGTCCGTGCTAGAAAGCCTCTCTGTCTTCTGGATGTCATTGGAGCGGATCCCCAGGAAGATCATAAACATCCTTCATAGGCTCTCTTTCAATTTTCTGTGGAGTGGTCCATCTGGTAAGTACTGATTCCATTTGTGCAGCTGGGAATTATTGTCAAAGCCATTAAGGGCAGGGGGTTGGGGGCTTAAGAACCTTTCCATCTTCAATATGGCCCTACTGGCAAGTTCATTTTGGAGGGCGCTCTCGCATGAAAACATCTGGCACTGCATTATTATTGACAAATATCTGGGATCCTTGCCTCTTCACACCCGGATACGTAAGCCTTCTCTTCTACAAAAGCGGGCATCTTCTATTTGGAAGGGTCTGATTTCTTCTTCTTCGGTGATCCTTCATTGGCTTCGATGGAAGCCAGGATCGGGCTCTGATATATTGATTGGCAGGGACAAAATTCTCGGGTTGGATGAACTTTCGATTCTTTCACCAAGTCTGAGATCACAACTCTACTCCTTTAATTTTTTATCTTTGGCACAGGTGAGAATTCCAATCGGTGCGTTCCCTCTTCCGGATAACTGGCTGGGCAGCGACTGTTTGAACTTAAGTGGACAGGATGTCGCCGACTGGGACTCTTTATTATGGGCTGGAGGAGACACCATGGGAGACATCTCTGTTAAAAACATTTACACCGCCCTCCTTCATCCGCTAGACTTTGACGTTGACAACACTTGGCTTCATCGACTGTGGAAGTGGTCGATTCCACTCAAATGCAAATTTTTCATTTGGCTCTCTGCTAAAGAGAAAGTCCTCACCTGGGAGATGCTCCGGAAGAAAGGCTGGGAAGGCCTTGGGATCTGCGATTTCTGTAACCGCTCCTCGGAAGATATACATCACATTCTTATCCATTCTGATTTTACGAAGGTTGTTTGGCAACACCTGCTTTTTCATTTTTCACTTAATATACTTTGGAACGGCTCCACCATCTCAGATTGCTTCAATGTATGGTCCACAGAAAAATCTGCTCTGGTTTGTTTGGCTATCCATTCCTGCTAGTAGATTTGGATTGAAAGGAATAAAGTGCGCTTTGACGATCGTCCCCCCTCCGTTCTCGCTGTAGTTCACAAATTTTGGCTTCTTTCTCCTGGCAGTCGTCCACTATTAAAATCTTCCCTTTCAAAGCATGTGAGTTTACATAGGCCGAAGGTTACACTATAGCATGCTTTGACGGTGCAACTCAATCAAATGGCTTATGTTGTGGAGCTAGAGGCATCTTCAAGTCTCACCCATCGAGGATCACAAAGTGGTTCATCAATTGTGGAGTGGGAACAAATACAAAAGCTGAACTTATGGGTTTATGGGCATCCCTCACTCTCGCATCTTTATGGTCAATCAATCACTTACAAGTCCCTGGTGACTCGAGAGTTATTATTGACTGGATAAATCTTAAAAGCAAACTTCATTCAGTCAATATCGAGTGTTGGAAACAAAAAACACGGGAATTGTCTAGAAACTTCATTGATATCAGCTTCCATCACATTTCTATAATTCACAATAGAGAGGTTGATGCCCTCTCTAAGAGGTCTCTAAATGAAGTGGTAGGGAGGCTTTCGGTCTACCACTGGGATAGTGGGAAAGAGACTCCCATCTCCTTTATCAATATCTTTGAATAGTGATGGATGTACTTTTTAGTGGATAGTCGACAGCTATGTAAGTATTAGCCAGTTTTCTCTTCTCGCCTACACTCTTTGCTTATTACATATCTTGGTTAGTTTCTTCGAAACATTGTTGTTTCTTGTAATGGAATGTTTACCATTGCCCTCGCATTGATCTTGTTGCAACATATTGTAAAGGAATTTATACCCTATATAAATTTGAGATAATTTTTTCTTGGAAAAAAAAAAGGGTATCTAAATAGTGTTGTAAATTATGGAAATCATGTTTTGCCTTAGTAACAGCCGGTCTCAAGGCTTAAATTCGCAAGTGAATATGCAGAATAGTGGGGGTTTCATACATAAGGGTGTTGGGACTTTGACTTGTAGCCATCTTAGGTGTAAGAAAAATGTAGTTTAGTACCAATATATTTTGTTGGTTTTGTCCATTCTTTCAAGGATCAAAATCAGAGTTTTATTAGTTGATTTGGCTAATCCATTGCCTTGGGTTAATAGGTAGAGGAGCGAAAAAATCAGATTCCATAAGTGACTTCAAGGTGAAACATAATATTAGACATAAAGAGTGATCTATTATCAATTGGTACCTTAGATATGCCATCTTGAGAAATGGATTTGCACTTCGATGGGCTTAAGGGGCATGGAAGCTAGCTTTTTTTTAGTGAAGTGTTCATAAGTTTTACACTTCCATAAATGGGCATCTTGATGGAGGAAAGGCCAATGTAACCTGCATGTAAGACTTTGGTTGTTGTGGCTTTGGCTAGAAAATGACACCCACAAACCTTGGAATGACATTGTTCAAGTGTCATTTGGGTCTGGTTAGGGGTAAGACAACGAGACAACACCCCATCAAGGCCTCTTCAACAAAGGATTCGGTCTTGTAAGACATACCCTACAACTTGTAACTGAAGTGTTTGCTTGGCTTTAATATCCATGTCTAGTGGGCATACACCATTGATTAAAAAATAAATGATGGGATCATACCAAGGTTGCATGACCAACTCAGTTTCATTATGAATGTCTTTGTAAGCGATCAAGTCTTCTATCGAAGATGATTCAACTATGACTAAGGCATGGGATTTAAGCAATTCAACCAATCCAATTCTCTTTATAAATTTTGTTGGTTCGATATTCAGGTCGTATTCTTGCATGCCCATGATCCATTTGGACCATTTATTTTGTAGTTTAGTTTGATTCAATGTAGCGAGTGAGAGAGATGTTGATGCAAAAACCTTGTGCCCTTGGATGTAATGTTTGGACAACTCCAAGGATTGATATAATGAGCAACTGTGTTTTTCTAGTTGAGAATAGTTTAGTTGATGTGGATCTTCAAATTCTAGCTTACAAAAGTGATTGACCTAAGGTTTTCTTCATTATTCTTTTACAATAAATTTGTGGAATTATTTTCCTCTAATGAATTTGTGTATATGACAAAGTCCTTGGAATGATCAACAATAATTAACAAAGGTGCATGAGCAATACCTAGTTTTATAGACTCGAAATCCTAATGTGTTGAAGGGTCCCATTCAAACTTAACATCCTTATTCACTAGTTGATTTAAAGGTTTGGCAACTTGGGTGAAATCAAGTATAAAACAAATCAAAGTTTATGAAAAGGCTACATCTCCTTCTCCTTGATAGGTAAAAGAAGACCTTTGGTTCCTATCACCCTCCCGGGGTCAACTTTGAGGCCTTCTCGAGACACAATGTGACCCGAGAGTTTTCCTTTGGTACCAAAGATGATCTTCTTAGGATTCAAAGATATGCCAAACTTGAGATATCTAAGAAGAACTTGTCTAAGATGGTTGAAGTGGCTACCTTGCTCTTTGGAAAATACTATAAGGTCATTGAAACAAACTACAATGGTTTCACTCGTCAAACCATTGAAATTTATTGCCATGGAGTGTTGGAAAGTACTTGTGGCATTAATCAAATCAAGCCAAAAGGCATTTTATGGCAAGAATGTGTGCTGCAACAAGTAGTGAAGGTAGTTTTGTGACTATCAAAGAGTTCAATGACATTATGATTGTACCCCAAGAAGCCATCTAATCGGGACATTATTTGGGCTTAAAAAACTATCGAAGGATCTCATCTATATGTAAGATTTGATAGTTGTCTTTCAAGGACACCTTATTCAAGTGTTGAAAATTGACAGATAACTAAATATCCCTAATTTTCTTCCTAACCAATCCAAGTTGGAAACCCGCTTCAAGTAGCATACATGATACATGACTCTTGCAACTTATGTCTTATCTAATTTGGCCCAAATTCTCAACACTAGGGTCAATTTATTCTTCATTTCTTTATAAGGCTTCAAATATAGAATCTTAGGCATGGCATGCACGACCTATTCTTTATTAAGAAAAGAATTTGAAGTCTTTGTAAGACTCGACAACAAATCCTTAAACTATAACAAGAGTTTAGTGAAATTGGAGATCTCGCTTAGAGAACACTATGACCCTACATAAACCCACTTTGGATCTTCTTATATTCCTAGGTTTATATGTGTGTTTTTTTGCACCTTCCTAATTATTTCATTATTTATATTAGATGTAGAGGTGGAAGCATAGTTGGAATCAAACATGGATTCCAACACAAACAATCTAGGGGGTATTTTGTTGGTTTTCAATTGGATAATATCCACGTTTTCCTCTTTTACTTGGTGATTGACATGCAAGCCTTCAAATTTCCCCTTTTTTTGAAGGAATCTACAAATTTGTTTGTTAGAATTGAAGACTTGCCAAGCATCTACATTATCAAGTAGCAAAGGCTTATGTAAGATTTTTACTTTGATATGATATATGGACCTATTGAAATATGATGTGAAACATGAGCCAACCAAGGCCAAAGTATTTGTTATGTGGTTTTCATCCATGGGCAAGGATTGAATATTGAAAGGCCATAACTCCTCAAGTTCCTTAGCCTCTTGATAGTATTGCTTGAGGTGGGGGTCATAGAATGCATACTTCTCCCTAATTTGATTCACAACTAGTTTTTGTATCCCCACTAACCAACAAATGGAAAATTACTAAGTCAAAATTCTTTTGGAGGCCTTGAATTAATGTTTCTTATTCAACCCTGTTATTGGTGTTGGGAAGCTCCAACCAAAAAGAGAAATGAATGGACTTCCTCTTGGGATAACATAGAAGGACTTGTTACCCCCCATGTTAGGGGTAACTAAGGAGATGATGTCTCGAGGCCCGCAGGTTGAAGACATGGAGTGTCAAGAGCCAGATGAGCAAACATAACCCTTCCTCTCCACCATATCACTATTCATCGACAACATCGTAGCAACGTCCACCACACCAGCTTGGCCCACAAGAGTACAATAGGGCTTGCTTCATGAGGTAACAAGTCTGGTCTCGTGGTAAGTGTCATTTTAATAATTGAAGCATTTGAACATGTTCCAAAGAGTCCTTTATTGATTATGAAAATGTTTGCTTGGAAATTACACATTTTGCCTCATTTCACCTTAGTGGTTGACATGGTTTCCTAGTAAGTGGGTCACCCTTGGGAAAAGGGTTGCTACTAGGGGGTCTCCTTGAAGGGTCATCCTACCATTCCCACTCATACTTACCATGTTCCACACTTCTTCCCATTCGTTTCCTCGTATTTTGGGTTTTTGGGCTCATTGACCCCAAGAAGGGCTTGTACCTCATTTCATGGGAAGAAGGGGCTAAAGGCCCAGAGGTATTGTAGCCGGAAAAAGTTAAAATCCATAAATTATCCCTCTAGATGCTTGCCTTAAGGTCCCAAGAGCAACGAAACGCTTCTCCATAAAAAAAGACCAAGGACCTTTAAAAAAGAAAACACATAATTAATAAATGTCCCGCTTGTTGGGGGGATGCATTTGTGGTGTCTTTTACTTTCCTTGCACATGGCACTCAATGTGTTCCTAACTTCAAGTGGCATTGTAGTGCTCCTTACTTTCCATTGCACATATAACTCAATTTTTTGGACCATAATAAATTAATGGAAAATAAAAGGGCTTGGAAAAAGGTTGCATTGCAAACGAGGGATGCAACAAACCCTCCACATAGGCACCCATAAATGAGACAATATGAGCCCTTGATGTGTCAAGAACCCCATGCCCAAAAGTCATACCCCCATCCACTCATACTCATTGCATGACTTAGAGAGGGTCTTCTTGGGAAACACTCCTTAACTTGGGGACTGATCTACCCAATAGGGCACCATGACAACCCTCCCATAATTAAATTTGGAAAATTTTATAAGGTCTTTGAGCATTTGTTTAGTTTGAAAAGGAGGGAATTGATGCACATGTTTGGGTGGTTCTCTTATTAAATGTGGCTTACTTGGCATGGTACATGTGACTTGTGAACCCTTGGAGGGCGTGCTTGTTTGTCTTGCAGGAACTTGCCAGGTGAAGGCTATCCATGGATGAATTATGCCATTTTGACCTTCACGTGGGGTTGATAACCCCAAGGATGGACGTCATACCCCATGGGATGGGCAGAAGATCATGGAACCTTTGTGTGCAAAGGACAGAGGACATTGCCTTTAGAGGAATTTTAACAACACTAGAGGAGGACATTGTAGCCCTTTGCACTTAGATGCTGGCCTTTGGATGCCTAGGACGTCACCTCCAAAGCCCTTGACGTCATGTGGAGCCTAGGGTTTTGGTGTGCTTGATGGTACCAGACTTGATGTGATGTTGTTTGAAGGAAAGAGAGACATGGCATGACACTCTAGCACATGGCCTTTGGAGGCCCAATAATCTGCATCTTGAGGCTCAACGTCTCATTTCCAGGCTTCACATCACCATTCTAGGGCATGACGTCACCCTTTTTAGGGTTTTGTCTTATGAAGTTTTATTATTTTCAAATTGTAAGGGCAAATAAAGGGGGGCGACCCTCTTTTTATTTGTTGTTGATTTTTTATGTGGATAAATTGGTTTATGTAAGGTACCAGATGTAATATAATATGCAAAAACGAGAATATTCAACAAATATCAATGGAACAACAAAATATTGAGAAGAACAACACCAAAAATGATACATTTATTCAAAGAAAGCAAGGTTCACTTGCCTCTTCGAGGGGGAAACCTCCAACAAAGCAAAGCTCTATTACAATAATTCTCAAGACAAAAACTTATCATGCCTCCTACTCTTATTTATACTAATTCTATCTTCTAAAGAACCTTCTAGCGGAATATCTTTCTAGAAATGAAAGCTTCTATTAGGTCTTCTTACATTTACTTGTTCACATTTACTAAATAGGCCTTATAAACTAATGTTGGCCTTTATTACATGGAAAATATATTATTCTCCCTACGTGAGGGGTTAGGGAGGTTAGGTTCTTAACATGCCCTCCCCCTTGAAAAAAGCCTTGTCCTCAAGGCTCGAGATTAGGAAATTGTTGCAGAATGGTGGTGGGCTCCCAAGTGGCATCTTCTGGAGTTGTATCTTTCCATTGCACTAACACTTCCTTGATGGTGCATTGACAGAGACGACGCTCGCGCTGGTCCAAAATCGCTTGGGGCTGCAACCAAATGGAACCTTTTTCATCCAACTCAGGGAGACTGGTTTGAGTTTGGCAATTAGTTACAATCACCTTCTTTAAGCATGAGACATGAAAAACAGGATGGAGCTTAGAATCACTAGGTAGAGCTAAATGGTAGGCGACTAACCCCATGCACTTGAGAATTGCACAAGGACCATAAAATTTGGGAGCAAGCTTCTGACAATGTTCAGCTTTGAGTGAAGTCTGCTTATAAGGTTGCAGACGAAGAAACACTTGATCCCCTTCAAAAAATTAACATTTGGAATGACCTTGACGGACTTGTTGTTTCAGCAATTTTGAGTCATCACCAAATTTTGAACCTTCGAGACACCTGACATGTATGAGAGAACTGATGGTGGCTTTTGTCCATATACTACTTCAAAATGAGTCATGCAAGTAGTTGTATGGTAAGATGTGTTGTACCACCATTCAACTAGTGGTAACCATTAAGCCCATTGATATTGTCGGTCAGATGCAAAACACCACAAATATGTTTTCAAACACTTGTTGACAATTTTAGTTTGGCCACCATTCTGGGGATGATAGGTGGTGCTAAGATGTAATTGGGTGCCCTATAGCTTGAACAATTCTTGCCAAAACTTGTTGGTGAATGTAGGATCCCTGTCAGAGACAATATAATGAGGAATGCCATAAAGTTTGAAGATATTATCCATGAAAACTTGAGCCACTATGGATGTGGTGAAGGGATGTTGAAGAGCACATAAATGAGCATATTTGAAAAGACGATCAACCACCACCATGATGACTGACTTATTGTCGGATTTATGTAGGCCCGCAATGAAATCCATAGAAATATCTTGCCAAATATAAGGGGCAATTGGAAGGGGTTGGAGTGTGCCTGGTGCTTTGATTGTTTCTCCCTTGTTGCATTGCCAGAAATCACATTCAACCACAAAGGTGTGGACGTTATGTTTCATACCATCCCAGAAAAAAAGAATGTTTGATCCTTTCATAGGTTTTGGTAAACCTTGAATGACCAGTTGTGGGTGAAGAATGAAACTTAGACATCACCATGGATTTAAGTTGCGAAAGTTTGCTTAAATATAGACGGCCTTTGTAACGAAGCTCGTTATTGTGCCAAGAGTACCGTGTAGAAGTTGGAGAATATTCTTGCAATTGTTGGATCAGGCGAGAGATTTTGAGGTCTTGCGACCATTTCAAGCGAGTAGCTTGGAGCCAATTTGGTACAATGAAGGAGAAGGAAAAGAGGCACCCTTCTTCTTCATATTTGCGGGAAAGAGCGTCAACAACCACATTTTCTTTTCTCTTCTTGTAGATGATCTCATAATCATTGCCAAATAGCTTGGTTACCCATTTTTGTTGCTTCGAGGATGAAGTTCTTTATTCCAGAAAATACTTTGGGCTTTGGTGATCAATTTTAATCTGGAAGTGTTGCGCCAATAGATAAGGATGCCAGAGATCCACAACATGTAGAATAGCCAAAATTTCCTTTTCATAGATTGATTGGCCCAAATGTATGTCTGAAAGTTGTTTGCTAGTGAAGGCCAAAGGCCTACCATCTTGCATGAGGACTACCCTAATTCCTTTTCCTGAAGCGTCACATTCCAAGACAAAAGGCTTGGTGAAGTCTAGAAGTTCCAGGACAAGCGTCATTCACGTAGCCTTTTCTAAGGCATGGAAGGATTGATAAACTGCTAGACTCCAAGTGAAGGCATTCTTTTTAAGGAGAGCAGTGAGAGGTGTCGTAATTTTTCCATAATTCTTAACAAACTTGTGATAATAACTTGTTAAACCCAGAAAGCCACACAAGCTCTTCAGAGTTTTAGGGCGAGGCCAGTCCTACATAGCTTCAATTTTCTTAGCATCCACCCTGACACCATCCTTGCCAACAATATGACCTAGGTACTCCAGTTCTAAGGCTCCAAAGGCACATTTGGAAAAGTTGGTGCTGAGAGAGTAGATGGAGAACTTGATCCACATGGGCGAGATGGGATGTCCAAGTTTTACTATAGATGAGAATATCATCAAAGAAAACTAAGACAAAATGATGAAGAAAATGATGGAACACATGATTCATGAGACTTTGGAAAGTGGAGGGAGCATTACACAGGCCAAAGGGCATGACCAAGAACTCACAGGGACCCTCATTATTTCTAAAGGTAGTCTTGGGAATGTCTTCTTCTTTCATAAGTTTAGTAAAGTACTGAGCACTGCTCAATTCATCCAAGAGATCATCAATGACAAGAATGGGAAACTTGTCTTTGATGGTGAGTTTATTGAGGACACGAAAGTGTGGACACATGCGCCAAGTACCTTCTTTCCTGAGTACCATGACCACGAGACAAGAATAGGGGTTGAAACTTGTTGAAATATTCTAACTGCAAAGAGTATTCTATTTATTATTGATGTATTATTCATTAAATCAATCCCCTTTTGTGGATTGATCTTATCGGGCATTGTAAATGACCAAATCCCCTTTTGC
>ML795529.1:313785-394128 GCA_009831015.1 Picea engelmannii
TAGACAAGACAAATGTAAATTAAAAAGGTAAAGTGGACAGGTCGGTCCTGACCTAATTATTGGGGGGGCACAACTTGTATTTATAAGAGGCCTAACACCTCATTTGTACACACAGTCATCAAGCTCTCTCCGTCAAGTGCACAAGTCTAAGAGTGACGCAACTACAAGGAGAAGTGACGCAGCTACAAGGAAGAGTATCTCAGTAAAGGTGAAGGTTATCTTGAGAAGGACTATCTTGGTCTGAGTGGTGTGCTACTCTGTTCTAGTTAGGTTTTTTGGTGGATCTTATGTTTAGTGAGATCTCTCTTGTGAGAGACACTGTACTTGGTTATTGAATCTATATTAAAGAAGTTTTGCTGGTTTTTCTTCCCCTTGAGGGTTTCCCAAGATAAATGCTTGTGTACTTTGTGATTGTGTTTCTTTTAGTAATATCCTTATTATGTTGTTGTTATAATGAAGATTAATAATAGCAGATTAAGCAAGAAACTTTAACAGTACCAACATGGGTTATAAGGGTGTCCAAAAATGTCATCTTAAAAACCTCTTGTATTTTTTGTGTGTATGCTTCCCCAACTACGGATTTATGTGTTGAACAATAGATCACTGCAGTTTTAAGAAGCTGAAATACATCTCTTCCCTGAAAAAAATTAACCCATAATTCATGCCAAGGAAGTGTTATGATACCATTATAAGGTACCAAATGTAATATAATATGCAAAAACAAGAATATTCAACAAATATCAATGGAACAACAAAATATTGAGAAGAGCAACACCAAAAATGATACCTTTATTCATAGAAAGCAATGTTCACTTGCCTCTTCGAGGGAGCAACCTCCAGCAGAGCAGAGCTCTATTACAATAATTCTCAAGACAAAAATTCATCATGCCTCCTACTCTTATTTATAATAATTCTATCTTCTAAAGAACATTCTATCAAAATACCTTTCTAGAAGTGAAAGCTTCTATTAGATATTCTTACATTGACTTGTTTGCATTTATTAAATAGGCCTTATAAACTAATGTCGGCCTTTATTACATGGAAAATATATTATTCTACCTATGTGAGGGGTTAGGGAGGTTAGGTCCCTAACAATTTAGATGGCTTCATATAAATAGAGGCCATCTCATTTTCATTTGAAGATCACATCGCTTGAGAATTACATAACTCTTGGATCGAAATTTTGACCCTTCTTATGCAATTCACTATCTCTTGTCTCTTGTGAAAAATGGATGTTTTACTTGTCTATTGGTAGAAGAAAGGCCAACGACTTCTCTTGGATGTTTTTTCTTGGAAATTTGGTGGAATATCTTTGATAAGTAATTGCACCCCATCTCTTGGATTACATAAGGAATTTATGCAATTTTGTGTGTTTCTTCTTGATTTCAAGGTTATTTTGTCAAAACCTTGGAGGAGTATAAGGGCATACACCCTCCATCAAGGAATTTCTCTCTATTGTTATTGAGATGGCTTAAGGATTGCTACGAGGAGTAAAAAGGCTTACACCCTTGTAGCAAGACTTGCTAAGGCTTGTTTTCTCTAGGGGGGTAAAAAGGCTTACACCCCTAGAAGAGTAATAAACCCTGGCTCAAAGCAAGAGACTCCATAACCCAATAGATGAGGCACTAGTTGCATTGGCGACTAGATATTGTTGCATTGGTAAACATGAATTTAAAGAGATTGAATTGTTTAAGGTTGGATCTAAAATTTACATGCTTCAAGTTTTTTTGTGCCCTAAGGGCGTCTTGATTTTCCAAGTGATTGAATTGTTGTAATAAACATTAAGCTACACCCAATAGGGCTACAACAAACTCACTCTCTCTTACTATTTTACAACTTTTCTACCGCTGAAATTTACTTGCAAGTTGTCACAATTGATCTATTGTTTAAGAGCTATTGTTTGGGTGGCTTACTTGTTGTTTTTAGTGTCTAGAACTTGTTGTTGTAGCAAAATATTTCTACAACCATAAGGCTATTATAAAACTCTATTGATAACACTCATTAACAACCCTCTCTTTATATCAAAGTCTTACTTTAAACATTGGAAGATTGTATACTAATTGCTAGCTTTATTCTCCAACATCATATACTTGATTTTGATGGTTTAATTTGCAGTTGTCATAGTTTCTTTACTTTTGATATATATTTCCATACTATTACAATTTTGGGACAACAAGGTTGCTCGTTGATTCCCCATTGGTTTTGAGGCTTATATCATCATATATTGTCTTGTTTGGGCAGGTCTAACATTGTTTTGAAGGTACACAACCTTGGAAATCATTTATTGGCTCCTAAGACTCTTTCCCCAAGCCTCGTTATCATCCTTGACCTTGAACTATAGGGGTACTCTTTGAGCTCCTTGCTTCTCCCATTGCAATCCCCCCGTTGGCCCTCAACCAAGTTTTAGGGAAACTTTGGTCAGTTTTGGCCCACTTTTGGACTTCGACACACTGGTCGAAGAAGGAGCGCCCAGGGGGAGCTGAGATTGTGTATGACACCGATTTTGAGGGTGATGTGGACCCAGTAAAGGGCCCTCTAGGGTTTTGTAATAGGTTTATGGGATGTCGGCCCATGGGGTTTTCCCATGTTTAAACCTTATTGTAAGGGTTTGTAAAATATAAATAAAGAAAAATGTATTGTAGAAGTAGTGGAGTGCAAGTAGTTCGAGTTGCTTTGTGCGAAGGAATGCATGTGGTCGAGGCTTTTTGCTCAGCTGTGATTTTGTAGAAGATGTTAAGTGTTGTGATAGAGATTGTGGCTCTGTGCATTTGACCTATTTTTTGGGGGCAAAGAAGGAGGATCTAGGGCTTAGTGTGCAAATCTCCTGTCTTGTACGAAGTCCGACTCTGTGGCTTAGTGCACAGGAGTGACTAGATGTAAGATCTTGGTGAATAATAAAGAGGCGAAGTAGTTTGTGGATGTAACCCCACCCTGGGGTGAACCATGTATATCTGGTGTCTCAAGCTGTGCTTTGTGCAGTGTTATTTATACCTTTTCTTAGTACTTTGATTATGATATGTAACGAATATATAATTTGATTGTTTACATACTTTAATTAGGTTAAATGGTAAATGAATGCTAGATCTACTCACAGTGCTAAGTGATAAATGTTCAGGGTGCATAATCACTTGTTGTTATTGCGCTAGATCTGTCTTTGATTATGCTCTGCGATGTTAATGAAGTTAATAAACTAATGCATGTTCACTTCCTAAGCATTAACAAAATATTCTGCGAAGTGATTTTATCACAGAATCGTGTCCCAGCCTGGTTACAAACATTTGCGCCCTGTAACTCCCCTGCTTCTACCTCGGGTGAGACTTCGCCTGCTTCGCAGGTGTTGTCGAAAGGGCCGATAATCGGGGTTTTGTTGGTGCGCTGTTAAGCGTTGAACCCTGGGTCTGCCCCTGTTCCAACAAATGGTTCCGTTGCTGGGACTTGAAACTGTGATTGCTAGGAGCTGAAGTAAAGAAAAAGAGAAGATTTGTGCATAGATCTACTACTGAAGTGCGCAATACTCTATTTTGACTTGCGAATCTTTTTGCTAAGAAAGTAAGCTGATCTGAAGAAAAGAGGTAAGGTTCTAAAGAAGCAAACTTTGTGCTTTGGCAAGAGAAAGATAAGTGAATTTTTTTGTTTTGAAAGCATTAATTTAAGTATGTTTAATAGATTATGTCCTAATCTGAAGACTAGGGCACAGTTGAGAGAAAGAGTTGTTTTGCGTAAATTTAATGGAAATGAAGAAATATATGTTATTCCTATGCATAGAAAGAGTTTATGGACTAATAAGTGGATGCAAGAACCTATATTTTTTTTTGTAGATTGCAGGTCCAACACTATGATCTTAGGGGAAGTGTGTAGTACAGAAAAGACCGGGGAACATTTAAAAGAAAAAGAGGATTAAATTTATGTTATAATTACAGAAGGCCGAGACATCTTGCTAAGGAATGTCTTGAGGTAGGTCCTATTTGTCTTTGTTGTAGGGTTGTTGGTCATGAGGTTGAGGATTGTCCGAGGATTATTGCTAAAGTTGAAGGGATGAACATAAGACAAGAAAACTATGAAGAAAGTCAAGAGACTAAGGGCATTTTAGAAAGTCATAAAGAGAAAGGGTCAGAGGAAGTTTAGACTATGTTATTACAACTGAAAGAAACGATGGATGTTCATAAAGATGTTAGTTTACTAGAAAGCCTGAAAGCAAAACAACGTATGAGTGCAAGAATAAAATACTTTGACATAGATTGTATAGTCTTGGATGAAGAAACACAAGTGAATATTATGACAGAAGAAACTTGGGAAGTTTTGGGAAAGCCTGTTGTGGTACCTTATTTAGGAAGGATAGGCTTGTTTAAAAGCAAGATGATAATTTGATGTGGAAGAATAACTATTGTACCTATTATTGTTCATGGAACATCAACTGAAGAAGAATATGAAGTCATTAGATTTGTTGGAAACAATGGCCCTTTCCCACTCTTGTTAGGTAAGGCTTGGATTGAGAAGGATCAGATCAGAAGGAAAGCAGAGGAAGAGGCTACATAAAAGAAAAAGCAAGAATTAAGGGATTTCATAGATAGGAAAATAGACCGACTAATAGAAGAATGAGAGGATAAGTCGAAACAACATAGCAAACTAATAATGCAGGAGGGACATAAAGCAAAAGAATTAGCTATCAAGGTTGAAGGAATGCAAGAAGGTTTGAAGGACCTATCTATCCAAGAGAGAAGTATGCCCACTCAGAAAATGTCAAGAAAAGGGATATTAACTTCAGAATCTTTGAGGGTAATAGAGCGAAGCCACTACGCTATGGGAAGATAAGAATAAAAATAGAAAGAGGATTGCAGAAATAGTTAGAGAGATTCATATCACAAGAAAGAAGGTGAGGAAGCTCAATAAAAAGAAGGCTAAGTTGGGAAATCTATAAGAAGTTACAGAAACCAGATGGAAGACTTCGTAGATTGGAACCTCGAAGGAAGCAGGTTCGCAGGATTTGAACCTCGCTAGAACAGTAGGTCCGCACAAATTTGGACTTCACCTTGTCGAAGTTATATGACCGTTGGAGGCACTTCAACCGTTAGAATAACACTCTAGAATGGCTAGGAAACACATTTATGGGCTTATGGACTGCTTTTGGACATTGAGACCGCGCCATAACGGATAGGTTTACATTAATGGAAGCAGTTTCCTGTTCGTTGGAAGATCCATCATGACCACCCCGCTTATTTAACTCATTGGTCGTTGCGCTGGGACCACTTTTTTCTACCAGTGATTGACTGAGCTAAGTAGAGAATTGCCCAAGTGTCGAGCTGTGCTATTTGAAACTAGACCCCTCTTGTTCATTTGTCTACCCCACCTGTCGGTTTGTCTACCCCACCTGTCTGTTAAAAGCTATAATGTTGAGCGAACCTCGTGAGTTGGAGAAGTTTGTTGAGGAAGTTCTTAAGAAGCTAATGGCCGACAGACTGATATCTAAAGGTATTCAGTCATTGTCGACTCGGGGACTGCAGACTTCCCCTTCGACCGGATGTTGTTCCACCAGCACCAACCCCGTAACTGAACAACGAAGTAAGCACCGCGGTGATCTGGCTAACACGAAGCATATCCCGTCAATCCTACCTGAATATATTCCACCTCTGGCTGGTGCTGTTAACCATGATAGTATCCCTCGCGATTTTGAGTACTTTGTGTTCACTGCGTACATTCTGAAAGGAATTCGCATAGTCGGGAGTCAGTTAGGATAGATCCCGCTGTTGAAGCACAATGAATTCAACTTAGGATACCGGAAGAACTACGCCATGTTAGCTCCTCACCGCTACTTAAAAAAGACAACCGACCTTGTCTCGTAGCCATGGATTAAGGGGTTGGCATAGTCAACTGTGTTGAACGTGATGAAGATCGTGCATTTTGGCCTCCACCAGAAGGTTAACACTTGCATTAAACTCCTTCTGTCATGTTATTATGGCGGATATCTATGGCTCGACAGAAGGATTATTGTGGATCCGACGTTGATCCACTGGATCACAGGTCTAAGTGTGAAGGGTCCTGACCCACAACATTTCTATCTAGGAAAAGCCTCAGACCGTTCGTTAACACAATGCATCAAAGAAGCTTATGGAGAAGTAGAAAAGGGAAAGCGAGGTTACAAGGTAGCCGCCATACAAGGCGACATAGTACGCCTTGCTTGCCAACTCTTAGTTGGCAATCTAGTGAGGAAGAACCGCCCCACATAGGTCACCGGGTTCGTGGTGGACCTCACAGGAAAGTGTGTGGAGAGAATGCAGATGAACTGGGTGAACTACCTCATCAATGAATTAGAAAAGGATTGCCATGAAGCCCAGGACTTGGGATATGAATTTCACTACAACTGGTTATTCATCTTGATCGCATTTGTGCCTTGGCAGATGCCCGAAGGAGCCACTTTCCTAGAGATTGAACCTATGGAGCCTCTGGCCGCTTGGTCATTTATATTATGAGTATGGTAATGCCTACCTCAGTGATGATATATTATTGTACTTTGTTTCCTTGTTTGTTGGCAGGTTTCCAACCGACTGTTCCTTGTTCCCTACACACACTCGACAAAGTATTTCAGTTATCACTCTGTTCTAACTTCATACTTTGGGGGGCTCTCTGTTACACATTATTTTTGTCACCCTTATGACTGTTAATGATGTAAACCTATATGTTTCCTTTAGAAGGGTCAGTGGCCTGAATTCCTGAAGAAAGAAGGGAGAAGAACTTTCCCTGAGAGAAGAAGTTGTATTTTCCTTTGTAAAAACCCTATTAAAGAAGATTTCCGTAGGCTTCTATATAGCTAGGGTCTGAAAATGCCTGGTTTCCGCGGGATGCACTATAACTAGGGTGAGGAAATGCCTGGTTTCCGTAGGATGCACTATATCTAGGGTGAGGAAATTCCTGATTTCCGCAGGCTGCACTATAGTTAGGCTGCAGAGTTTCCACAGGTTGCACTACAACTAGGGTGCAAAAATTCTTGTACATGGGAAAAACGAGCATCTTCTCAATGCTTCTAGAAGGAGAAGATGGTGAGGTGGCATCCGAACAGTTTGGATCTTACTCACTTTCATGATTTAGTGGGATCATCCTAACCTCCTCACCTTATCCTCTTCAACTTATAAAAGGAGAGGATCTCTCATGGAGAAAGTTAGCTTGAGCTTGATTGGGTTGGAAAGTTCTTGAGCCTTTGAGATTAGAAATTTGGCTTGAGATTGTTAGCTTGGTATGTTGGCTTTGAGATTTTCTTTATTAAGATAGATTGTGGGTAGCTATCAGATACACAATCTCAGAATCCATTGGAGCAAGAAGTGTGTGGGAGGCAAGGAACTGTTGGAAGGAACCTGACGACATCAAGACATCTGGTTGTATCTTTCTTCCATATTATATAATATAGTGGCATGTTTCTTTCTCATAAAATCATTTTCATTTTATTACATGACTCCTTGATCACATGTATAAGCTTTCATTGAGTATACTATTATTGCTTTCACTTTGGTTGGTTTGTATCATTGTAGATCCAATATCACAAGAGCACCGAAGCGAAGCAGGGACAACAAAGACATAAGGAAGTGATATTAAAAGGTATGTATTTCATCTCTTATCTAATAGTAGATCCAATGATTAAGCTTAGAGAAAGCGCCATGTCCTGTCTTGTTTTGTTCTAGATCTAGGTAGATCTAGGGAGATTAGTTTATGTCCGCATTTACCAATTTATCCAATAACAAAATTGGCGACCATACTGGGGAACTGATTGTTTTCCTAGTTTGTCTTGCTTTCTTGCTTTGATTGATTGGTTTTTGTTTTCCGAGTCACTGGGAGATCCAACTTGACTCTCTGACTGTTAAACTTACTAGAAAACCTTCTTAATTTTTTATTTTTTCCATTTTTGTTTGATTTCCACACCCTGCTTTGAGGGACAATGCGACGACTTATGATTTCTGCACCCTACCTGTTTAGACCAGTGCGGAAAATCCGCACCCTACCCATATCTGGCTTGTGGAAATCAGGGATTTCCGCACTGTGTTAGTCTACAGCCTGCGGAAATTGAGAAACAAATTGTTTTTTGGTGGTTTTCCCTGCCCAGATCTGTGCTATGGTTCTGGGGTGATTTGTTGGGTTTGATTACAGCCTGCTTGACAAAATTTGAATTTTCTTTCAACCATCTTTGCCTTATTTTTTTCTTTTGAAAGACTTGATCTCTTCCTTTGAGTGTCTTTCTGTTACAAAGCATTGTTTTTCTTTAGAAGTGTTTAGTGAAAGAATACTTATTTTTCTGAATAAATCATGTTATAAGAGAAAATTCATGTACGTGGGAAAAACAAGCATCTTCTCGATGCTTCTAGAAGGAGAAGCTTCTATGGTGAGGTGCCGTCTGAACGGTTTGGATCTTACTCGCTTTCATGATTTAGTGGTATCATCCTAACCTCCTCACCTTATCCTCTTCAACTTATAAAAGGAGAGGAGGTCTCATGGAGAAAGTTAGCTTGAGCTTGATTGGGTTGGAAAGTTCTTGAACCTTTGAGATTAGAAATTTGGCTTGAGATTGTTAGCTTGGTATGTTGTCTTTGAGCTTTGCTTTGTCAAGATAGATTGTGAGTAGCTATCAGATACACAGTCTCAGAATACATTGGAGCAAGAAGTGTGTGGGAAGCAAGGAACTATTGGAAGGAACCTGATGACATCAAGGCATTTGGTTGTATCTTTCTTCCATATTATATAATACAGTGACATGTTTCTTTCTCATAAAATCATTCTCATATTGGCATGGATCCACATTGTATGTTTGTTGGCCATGACCTGTTTTACTTGACATGGATCTTCTCATGTCGACATTTATGCTTTAAGTCATTTATATTCTGAGTATGGCAATGCCTACCTCAGTGATGATATATTATTGTACTGTATTTCCTTGTTTGTTGGCAGATTTCTAACCGACTGTTCTTTGTTCCCTACACACACTCGACAAAGTATTTCAGCTATCACTATGTTCTAACTTCATACTTTGGGGGGCTCTTTGTTACACATTATTTTCATCACCCTTATGATCGTTAATGATGTAAACCTATATGTTGCCTTCAGAAGGGTTAGTGGCCTGAATTCCTGAAGAAAGAAGGGAGAAGAACTTTCCATGAGAGAAGAAGTTGTATTTTCCTTTGTAAAAACCCTATTAAAGAGGATTTTTATAGGCTGCTATATAGCTAGGGTGCGGAAATGCCTAGTTTCCACAGGCTGCACTATAGATAGGGTGAGGAAATGCTTGGTTTCCATAGGCTACACTATAGTTAGGGTAAGGAAATTCTTGATTTCCATAGGCTGCACTATAGCTAGGCTACAAAATTTTTGCAGGTTGCACTACAACTAGGGTGCAGAAATTCTTGTACATGGGAAAAACGAGCATCTTCTCGATGCTTCTAGAATGAGAATCTTCTATGGTGAGGTGGCCTCCGAACAGTTTGGATCTCACTCACTTTCATGATTTAGTGGGATCATCCTAACCTCCTCACCTTATCCTCTTCAAATTATAAAAGGAGAGGAGATCTCATGGAGAAAGTTAGCTTGAGCTTGATTGGGTTGGAAAGTTCTTGAGCCTTTGAGATTATAAATTTTGCTTGATATTGTTAGCTTGGTGTGTTGGCTTTGAGCTTTGCTTTGTCAAGATAGATTGTGAGTAGCTATCATATACACAATCTCATAATCCATTGGAGCAAGAAGTGTGTGGGAAGCAAGGAGCTGTTGGAAGGAACCTGACGACATCAAGGCATCTGGTTGTATCTTTCTTGAATATTATATAATACAATGGCATGTTTCTTTCTCATAAAATCATTCTCATTTTATTACTTGACTCCTTGATCACATGTATAAGCTTTCATTGAGTATACTATTGTTGCTTTCACTTTGGTTGGTTTGTGTCATTGATCCAATATCACAAGAGCACCGGAGCGAAGCAGGGACAACAAAGACACAAGGAAGTGAAATTAAAAGGTATGTCTTTTGTCTCTTATCTAATAGTAGATCCAGTGATTAAGCTTAGAGAAAGCACCATGTATTGTCTTGTTTTGTTCTAGATCTAGGTGGATCTAGGGAAATTAGTTTATGTCTGCATTTACCGATTTATCCAATAACAACGTACCCTGCATCAATACCGACCCATATTGAAGTTCTGCGCTAATCCCCACTTCATTTACATCACCGCATGAAGAGATGAGCACCATGAATAATTGCAGTCATTCTACAAGCTGACAAATGAAGATATGGATCAAATTACAAAGGAATGGCCAGAAGAATATCTTGTACCTGTCGCCAATGCAGAGTTATCTAACACTAACACTATAGGAAGCCCGATTGTTGCACAAGTTAAACATGTCAGACAGTCCAGTGGGACAAAGAGAAAAAGAAGGATGAAGTCCAGGACATAGAGAGTGACGAAGAGGACATAACTTCTAGAGATAACAGGTCTGGCTCGCCAGGAGGAGGAGAAGACGAAGCAGAAGGACAGGGAGGAGGAGATGAAGGAGAAGAAGAACAAGGAGGAGGCAAAGCTACACCACCTGAAGATCCCTCTATTAGGATAGTGATGACGCATAAGAGGAAAGTTTCTTCGAAGAAACCTTCAACAAGGAATACAATGTGCGCCAATAAGCCACAATTGGAAGCCACTCTCAATGATGATGACATCAGTCTGATCCGAGGAGCTTTGGAGGATGCCTCTGATGACATGTTGCAGAGATATGGAGAGAAGCAGGAGGATTCATATGGAAGGATTGAGAGAGAATTGAAGGAAGTGTAGTAGGTTGTTCGTTTGGTCCACGCAGTACCTACTGTGTTGTTTGCACCTTCCTCATCACAGACCGTAGAATTGGGGGATGAACCAACCCAGTTAAGAAGACTTGCAGACAAAAGCTCAGTTCCAGAAAGCTCAGGAAGAGAAGGAGAAGACTACATAAGATTTTCAAAGGGAGAAAGATGAAGTCCTAGTACGATTACAAGCAACGCAGGACAATGTAGTTGCCCATGAAAGTGAGAAAGTAGAACTTCAGGAGAAAAAATCCCAATGACAGAGGGAAAAAGAGTAGTTGCTGGCAGAGCAGGCTGTGGTCAAAGAAGCGATAAGTAAAGCATATCGCTCTGTGCCAGGCTTGGCACAGAAGGAGCAAGAGTCGATCAAATCTCAAGTAGAGAAGCTCGCAAAGACCCTTCAACAGCTTCAGGCTAGGATAACTGAACTGAAAGCCCGAACAATGTCGGGCACCCCACAAAAGGTGCGTGACCAGAGGGAGGAGGCTGCCAAAACCGCAGTAGCAAACATAAGAGCCCTCGCTTCAACATGCAAATAATTGAGTGAAATAAGTGCCTAAACATATGAATGCCTTGCCGAGGACCCAAAGCTAAAGAATCTAGAAGCGCAACAACAAGCATTTTCATTTGAGGCGCAAATGAAGATGCTCACAGCAGTGGAAAGGATGAAGAGATCCCAAGAGCAACGCACAGTACAACAACAAATCACTGTCGTCCAGGGTAAGGTGATGGAAGTAACCCATAAGTTACAACCTGTGAAGGATGAACCATGCAAGGTGTTCAAGGAAATCGACGACCAAGGTTCACAATTAGAACAAGTAGTTACAGCAGTAGAAAAATGCCTGGAAGGGCCTGTTACAGAGAAAACAATCCAAGAGCTCACTGAGCAGGAGGCTTAGAAAAGGTAGCAAGTCGAGGCAACTCGATTTAAGCTCGAGGCTTTCGAAGTAGCATTGTCTGGACCTGAGTGACTCGGGATGAGTCATAGGTGAGTGTTGGGGGCCTGTTGGCCCTCGACCAAGTTTTGGGGAAACTTTGGTCAGTTTTGGCCCACTTTTGGACTTCGACATGCTGGTCGAAGAAGGAGCGCCTATGCGTTGATGAGATTGCGGGTCTCATCGATTTTGAGGGTGATGTGGACCCAGTAAAGGGCCCTTTAGGGTTTTGTAACAGGTTTATGGGATGTCGTCCCATGGGGTTTTCCCGTGTTTAGGCCTTATTGTAAGGGTTTGTAAAATATAAATAAATAAAAATGTATTGTAGAAGTAGTGGAGTGCAAGTAGTTTGAGTTGTTTTGTGCGAAGGAATGCATGTGGCCGAGGCTTTGTGCTCGATTGTGATTTTGTAGAAGGTGCTAAGTGTTGTGATAGAGATTGTGGCCCTGTATATTTGACCTATTTTTGGGGGGCAAAGAAGGAGGATCTAGGGCTTAGTGCGCAAATATCCTGTCTTGTGCGAAGTATGACTTTGTGGCTTAGTGCACAGAAGTGACTGGATGTAAGATCTTGGTGAATAATAAAGAGGCGAAGTTGTTTGTGGATGTAACCCCACCCTGGTGTGAACCAAGTATAACTGGTGTCTCATGGTGTGCTTTGTGCAGTGTTATTTATGTTATGCCTTTGCTTGGTGCTTTGATTATGATATGTAACAAATATATAGTTTGATTGTTTAAATACTTTACTTAGGTTAAATGGTAAATGAATGCTAGATCTACTCACAGTGCTAAGTGCTAAATGTTCAGGGTGCATAATCACTTGTTGCTACTGCACTAGATTTGTCTTTTATTATGCTCTGCGATGTTAATGAGGTTAATAAACTAATGCATGTTCACTTCCTAAGCGTTAACAAAATATTATGTGAAGTGGTTTTATCACAGAATCGTGTCACATCCTGGTTACAGACACCTGCATCCTTTAACCCCCCCTACTTCTACCTCAGGTGAGACTTCACCTGCTTCACAGGTGTTGCCGAAAGGACCGGTAATCGGGATTTTGTTGGTATGTTGTTAAGTGTTGAACCCTGGGTCTTCCCCTATGCCAACACCCCCTAGGGTCACCCAAGAAGCCTACCTTGTGTTGGACTTGTCCTTCACTAAAAGGAGGGGGACATCTGTTGAGGTGATAGTGATAGGTGTTCCCAATTGTGTCACATAGTTGGTGTTTGGGTTGGGCTTTGCCCAAATTACAAATTGTGTGATAACATGACTCTAGCAGTAGATCCTTGCTTTGACTTGAAACCATCAAAGTATATGCTTTGAATAATTTCCTCTTGCTTGGGAAAAATAAATTAAAGATCTTCTTCAGATAAAATAATATAGGCAATGATTCACATGTCTTAGAAAAACACATGCCTATTGTTGTAAGAAGCAAGTATGACCTTCTCTTGGTGCTTGGGCTGTCTCTTAATGCTAACTTACACACTTTTATGAGGGAAGGTAAAATGGGTTCCACGAAGTAACAACCTTGTTTAACCTTAGTGGACCATTTTTTTCATCGTATACAAGGAAGGGGCTCTATAAAGAAAGCATGAGCCAAGCTATGATATTGTTCATGGGATAGGTTTTAGACCTGACAAAGATATGCCTAACCGATCCATTGGCTGATTAATAAAGGGAAAGGGTTGTGTTATCACATGAAGCTGTCTTGGGTCATATGTAATTTTTGTAGGCTGGCCAAGTCCTTTGTTTGTACAGGGAAAAACCATGAGCGAAATGAAACATTCAGAGCAGTCCATTTTGAGCTTGAAATACAAACAAGTAGACATCCTCAATTATCAACGACAAAGATCCCATGTCAGTTCAGATCAAGGGTCAGATCGAGCAAAGAATAAGTCAGGACCATCAGATCTCATTGGAGAGAGATCGACGGTGGGGAGGCATTGCGGGGATCAGGAAGAAAATTAAAGTTTCTGCAAGTTGTGAGCCCGCAATCCCTCAGGATCGTTGATCCTACTAGATCAATGGATCAAAGGTGGATATTGATCCCACTACATACGAGCATCTTCACATTGTGGAGATCGATAAGGAAATTAAAGAGTGAGCGAGTTGAGTCTCTGTAATCACTTGTGGTCATTGATCTTCAAGCAAGGGACATGTGTCCGATGATCTCGCACTCCGGGAGGAAGTAAGCAGAAGTTGAGTGAGTATAGGACTCCCAAAGGCCCGAAGCTCCGAAGATTTAGAGTAGGTCCAGATCGTTGATCAAAGTGGACACATGGCAGGAGATCCTGTACTCCGGTGGATAACTTCTTCAAACAGAAGATGGATGCGAGAAGCCAGAACTATCCGAAATCCCAAAGTAAATCTAAGCCATTGAAGGCTTAGGACGCACGTTGACAAATCTAACACTTCAGAAATACAACACTTCAGAGGATTGCGTGAGCAAGTAGAAGAAAAATATCGAAGCACGAACTCCCAAAGTGAATCTCGCTAGTCCAAAACAAGAGGACACGTGGAGGCAGATCTCTCACTTCAGAGATACGACACTCCAGGGGATTGTAAGAACTATGCATTGGAAAGGCCCGAAGTAATTGTGAACCGTTGATCTCAAATCAACAAGGACCATTGATCTTTGTAGCAGGTAAGAAAAGAATATCGACCAGAGCCCCGAAGTCCCGAAGTAATGAGGGGCTGCTACGTCAACTGGGAGAAAGTTACTTCGGGAGATTTCCATCTAAGCATCCTGAATTCCCAAAGAGCTGAAGTCCCAAAGTAACGTCAGGCTAACAAGTAGCTTCCATCTGGCCTTGACACGTGGCACTCATTCCAGGTCATTTGGTTGCGTCATTCACCCATTTCCATGTGACATGTCTCAACGTTCTTTCCATGACACATCAACACAATGATGTCAGGACACCACATCAGATTCGAGAGATCATCCTCCAAGAGGTATTCCTGCTCAGCATTCAATGCTCCCAAGTGCAAAAATTGGATCCATCTCTAAACATGGTCAAAAGGATTATGGAGTTGGAAAACAGATAAATTTTAGTGGGGGTGTTAAAATAGCAGGGTTGCCTAGATCGCAGATTTCACAACATAGATGGCCAAACTTCATTGCAGGGACAGAAAGTGCTCGAACGCTAAAATCTTAGAGTGGTCCCATAATGCTAATAGCTAAAGAGGTACATGGCAGTTGGTGGTGGATTGCGAGGGTCGAAGCGGTGTGGACCCAAAACGCCCTTGGCAACTTTCGCAATCACGTGCTTATATGGGGTCCAATCCGAGATCAATGCGTGGCAACATAAACTGGGTGTTAAGCCAAATAATCAAAGGAGCGTTAGAGGAAAGAGAACAATCAACTGCCCCCCTTAAATGGAAGCATGGAGGGTCTGGCCGAGGAGACAAAAAGTTGTCAGCCTAAAGTACGACAAAGGGCAGTTTTTCCAAGGAGAAATCAGTTAATGAAAGAAGGAATGGTGGTTGAACAATCGATTATCCCCCTTAAATGGAAGCATGGAGGGTTTGGCCGAGGAGACAAAAAAATGTCAGCTAGAAGTACCATAGAGGGTAGTTTTTCTTGCAGGCCTAGATTGACCTGAGTTTCCTTCTGATAGAAGGAAGATGACTGACAAGAGAAGACACCAGCTACTATCTTGATTATAAATACATCAGATGAATGATATGAGAGGGTCAAATGGTTGAGCAGAACTCCCTTTTGTAATATTTTGACTAAGTAGAGTTGTTCTCTGGTTATGTATGGGACTTCAGACATTTTTTGTTAATAGAAGTCAATTTCCTTTCATCATCTTGTTTCTTCTTGCTCTGAAATTCTCATGATTGGATGATCCATATGAGATGTTGTGGTTGTGTTATAATGAATGTTTGATTATAATGTTGTTATGAATGTTTTTCAGTGTTTTTAAATTTAAGTTCAAGAGGTTCTTGTGACTATGTTTTTCTTCACCTAGTTGCTTGAAGGCCCGATGCTTATAGCATACCTATCCACCTTCCTCACTAAGTCTTCCTTCTATTCACCTTTATCATTAAACCACTGACTGAAGTTAATCAAGACCTCATCTGCTTATGCATGCTAGCCCAGTTTTTTGTGTTAAAACATTCTTATGCTGAGTTTTGTCCATTTGACCTTTCATCATTAATTTACATTCACAAATCTTTTGATGGGTACTGGGCTTATCCTCTTGCAATCTGAGGGTGACTCTCAGTGCTAACAGGTTGTATGAAAGGAAGGAAGGGATTACCTCATAATAGAGTTGGCATTGCCTGAAAGGTAGTTCTTATGGGTAGGGTTTTTAGGGACTAGCCAAAGGCAATGAAACATGGAACAAGAATAATAGATGAAAGGCCTAAACCTATATTATGGAGTGTCAAGGGGAAGGTATTTTCTATGTTCTAGAGCATATAAAATATCTTACCCACAAAGATCTTAGACTGAACTCTATGTCATAAAAAATTGACGATGAAATGGGTTGGATTTCTTCTAAATTTGTTTTTTTCTTCGTTGGTTAAATCCCTTAATATTTTTGCCTCGCACAATAATTGAATTAATAATATGTCATTAGCACTCTCATCCACAAAGCTAATATCATTTTATATCGCCACAAAAACAAGATGTTTTTTCTTTTCTTTGATGGATGGGAGTGTTGGTGCCTAACCTAAGAAGTATGTTCATTCATCCGATTAACCCTTATTTTCTCATTTTTCAAATGAAAACTCTTAAGAATACCATATGCCTAAGGTATGCCAGCTATAGTTGCATATATTAGTATGCTCCCATTAGGAGCTTGGTTAAATGCAATGGACATATCCTTGAAATATGCAATAGTTTTTACCATTTTTAAATCTAAATCTAATATCTCTTTATAAGGATCAATGCATTCAAGACCCAATCTCCTCATAACTCGAAGAGGTATGGCATTGTGTCTTGCTTCCATGTCTATAACATAATTATGGAGATGAATAAAAAAACAAATCACTGAAAAATAAAATAGAGGAACTCTTGTGTATAAGTTGAAGACATCACATGCCTCGTTTAATTGAGAGGAGGCCTATTTGGAAGGTGGGGATATTGGTTCTAATCATTGGGGAGGAGACGATTGTAGGACATGAGATATTATTAAACTAAGTAGGTTTCCTAAGGGAATCTACTAATGTCATATGAGCTAGAACCTTTGCTATATCTTCTAGTACATTGTAAAATATTGGCATGGTTAAGCGTGGAGGAGGTAGCTTATTAGATGAGATTACCTTGTTTGGAACCTAAAGAACTTTGTTCCTCGAAGGAGAAGGAGTTCATCCATTCATGTCATATTTGTTTTTGTTTCTATCTTTAGTGTTTTTTTTGGCCTCATCCAGTCCTTGTGGAGTTGGTTAGAGGTTAGATTCCTACTTTCTACAACAAAACTTTCGAAGAGGAAGAGTCCTTTCCACATGGAGCAACTTCTTTCATGTTAATGTGATCATTTTTAGAGGTGGAGGTAAGCTTGTTATTTACTAGAGGTATGGGAGTATTACTACATTGGAAAATTGCAAATGGTGAGTGTACAAGTAAAAATTATCAAGGTCATGAAATTCTTGGAAAATTTGGCACTAATCTATTTCAGTAGATATATGTCTAGGAGGAGGATGAAGAGAAGGCTTTAGCTTTGTAGATGCAAAAAATCACAAGTTATTAACTTGTCAATTTAGGGAAAGGATCTAGTTGTTTATATTCATTAATAATTTCATCCTTTTAGAAATCTCTCTATTGCCCCTCTTTGAAATTTTGGGTAGGCGATCAAGAATCATAATGAGGTCCCTCGCTACTAAATGTTTCATTCTTCTTATTAAAATGGGGCTAGATTGTAGACAAAGAAGCCATAGTAGATCCCTCCATGTTTTTCTCTATCTCGAGGGCACTTTATGTCTTGGCCCCATCTAAAGTGGCCACTGATTTATCTTCAAAACATGTATTTTTCATTTGGATTTATGGCAGTCATGTAGTAATGAAACAAGTTGTTATTAGATGGTTTTGAAGCTTCTGGGATTCTATATAAGTGGTGGTAAAGCATGGGTTAAAATTTTGGATTGGTTCATCTTTGTGGATGGGGATGGTGGTGAAATCCTTGAGCATTCGATACAATCTTGTAGCCTCTACTTTAAAGGTTCTCATGAACAATATTATGATGGCATCGAGAGTTGTGATATCCATGAGTGCTAATGCATATTATAAATTTAGGTTATGGTTCTCAACGTTTAATGAACCATTACCACTAAACTTAAAAACTTAATTTGGCACCTTTGCACATATGCCATGTAATGGGGGAGTCAAGGCTAAAAGATTCCCAAGTTATTAGGGGAAATCCTTTGAAATGGATATTAAGGCAATGGTAATATGATCTAATTTCTATAGGTATATTATGGGGGCTCACTAGTATTGATGGGTTTATTGGAGTTTGTTTTAGTATGGGACTTTGAATTAGAGAAGAGGAAGAGGGTG
This sequence comes from Picea engelmannii, assembly GCA_009831015.1. Classification (NCBI taxonomy): domain Eukaryota; kingdom Viridiplantae; phylum Streptophyta; class Pinopsida; order Pinales; family Pinaceae; genus Picea; species Picea engelmannii. Next base: position 332,019 of record ML795529.1, read on the forward strand.
ACTCTTCTTGTATGATAGGTGTAATGTGTTTCTCTAGTTCCCCAAACGTGCGTGTCACGTTACTTGGTTTTTGCAAGCTCTAGCATCTTGTAATCACTAGTGACACTGTTTCCCTAGTATTGGGATGTTTCTACTCGACTAGCTTGTGAGGGCCCTAAGTAAAATGATTTTTATTTTAAGAAAATTCTTAACTCAAACTCCTAATTATTTTTAGCAATATGTTGAGTTCCCCAACAAAGCAACAAGTTGTTTCACAACTTCTCTCAAATGTAAAGTAAAGACATGGAAATCAATGACTCTTCCAATAATATATCAAGGGGGTCGAATAATCACAAGTCAAAAATCATGTATCCTAGTATCTTTAGGCACGTAAGAAAAAAAATCACCAACTATACAATGGAAAGATTAAATCATTGACGATAGATTTGCTTGTTATGTTCAAGATGATGGAATCATTGCTCTTGACCCTATGTTGGACTTACTAGTTATGTGAGCACTAATCTTCACATCTAATCTCCAATTGTTAATCGAGTAAATAAAACATATCTTTCATCTTATTGTTTCATCGTTGGGATTGTAATACATAGATTTTATTGTATAATGTGTAGTTGGTAGTGGGGATTCTTGGAGTGGAATTAGGACATGACACAACGATACAATTTTTTTTGTATGAAAGAGTGTTTGAGAAGGTGGTTCCATATCCATACACAGTAGCATAATTTATGTATATGATTTCTATTCTTAGGATTTCTCTGGGACACATTGGAATTGCAAAAAGCCACAAATATAATAAATAATATGTGCTTGTAGTTAATGATTTTGACATGCTTGAACTTATTTATTTTGATATGCTTATAACCTGTCATTCTTTCTCTGATGTAATATTTTAATACTATTGACATACGTGTGTGGTCATTTGTCAACTTTGATAAAATTATCTGATCTGATCTTATCTTATGTACATGCATGAATTGATGCAAATAAGTTAACAATTCAACATTCTTTAGATCAATCTGGGAGGTCCTTGATTAGAGGGTGATTTGTAAATTTATCAATATAATATCATTTATTACGCCATTATATGATCTGAAATGGATATGTACCAACGAATGGTTGTAAGACTGAATATCTGCAGGTCAATTCAACAATTTATGAAGGTTAGCAGACTATGGAAAGCAATGTGTTGGCACATAGTTATAAGACCCTAGGTTCAAGTTCTTCAATCAACATAAACCCTTTAGATACCAAACCTTTCAAAATCACTTGCATGCAAGTGAAGTCTCACCCGAGGCATCTATTGGGGCTGCATGAACCAAGTTTATGTAGGGATGAAGGATGTGAGGCTATCAATATAACCATTAATACTTATTCACCCCGTGCACATTATCCTTATTTAACATCCTTTTATCACCCTATGCGTGGCTTCCATAAACTAACAATCCATTACCTTTACCATAACAATTGTGCGACATTAACCCATCCAAGATTCATTCAATACCCTAAACCCTAGTGTGCAGAATCAATATAACATAGATCACAACATAACCAACCCACTAAATAATTCATTATTATTGTGCATCAACCATATGTTAAACAAATCTATAATAATAATGCATAAACATAACATCCACAAATAGACACATCAACAAACACACTAGACACATGATTTTAACATGGTTCACCCAATCCTTGGGCTATGTCCAGAACGATTGGTTTCTATATTAGTTTTCATGCAATAATCATCTTAGGCCTGCGCACTCCACTTACAAAAGATACAACATATTGTAATCTCCAAACTTGCCTAGCCGCTCTGCAATGCGAGCCTATCTCTGCATGAACTCCCTTCATCAATCATGATCAACCTAATCTATTACTCTCAACAACAACCTAATCTCTTCCTTTCAACAGCCTAATCTTCCCCAACCCTTTACATATTTATACATAGAATTAGGGCTAAAAACCCTAATAACAACTTATCCCCAAAACCCTAATGGGTCATAACCATTTTTCCTACTTTTGCGTTAATCTACTACTTTTCCTACTGTTGTGATGAACTTCTGCTTTTGCGCCACAAAATGCGCCCTTGCCACATGCTTTGGTCCTGCCTCTTACCGTTTCATATGCTATGGCGCGATTCCCAAAACTTAGTTATTCTCATCCAAAATGCCTGTCCAACATGCCCCCAACACTCACCTCTGGCTCGTCTCGAGCCACTTAAGCCTTTTTCAACTTCTCCTCGATTTTTTAAAAATCTCCTTTGTTGTGTTGGTCTTCTCCTTGACCTTTGTTTTGCTTAACAAAATTGTTTCTACTAATTCTGTAGTGATATGAGTCTGTCGTTTCTGTTCAACTTGTTCCATTACATGTTTGATCCCGCACCACGCTTCTGATATTTCCTCTGCAACTTTTAGTGCTTCTTCCTGCAACATCTCTATTTGTTGCACGTGATCTTGTTTCTTGGCCCTCAGCTGGTTCATCTTAGCATATAGTTTCTTACTCTCTTGCATTGTCGTGATCTTCTCAGCTGCTTGCAAGCTGCTAATGGTTTCCTTAATCTTTTGAGCCTTCTCTTGCACAGTTTGAAACATTTGTTCAATACTCTATAATTCGGCATCCTCCAACAACTAAGTCTAGAATTTTGTGATGTCTTCATACAACTTAACACATTATGCTTCCAAAGTCCTGATACTTTCCACTATGGTGCTTATTGTCTTATCCCTTTGGTCTCTTTTTTTTTGGGGGTGTGCTTGGTGTCATTCGTGTTTCTAACTCAACAATTTTAGTTCATAATCCCTAGATGGCTTCGTTGCTCTTCGATACCTTATCTTCCAAGAGAGTATCCACCTCCATTGGTACCTCTAGAATCTCTTTGCAAACTTTGTCAAATGCTTACTTCACCTGTTCTTCTTTCTACGCAGCTACATATCTTTCTCGTTCAACTTTGTTGTAGTCGATCTGTATGCTTGCAATCTCTATTGTAACCTTAGCCAATTTATCAGATGTTTATGTTGTGTGCAGGTTCAATTCTTGTGCTATGAAATCCTGCAACCCCCGCAACATTTCTCTTAGTATCTGTGATAAGACTAAGTCAAAGTGACTTAGTACACACGCTTTCTCCTCCATTTCCGTTGATGGGAACACAATCACTCCTAGTGCCAACTTAATTGTTCTGCTCTCCCTCGTTACCTCCAATGCATGAGAGACCGTTGGTATTGCTTCTATTGGCCTCACTATGCTTGTCATTGGTCCTTTGGTTTTTTGTTGCACAATTGTTATCCTAGATGCTTCCATGAATTAACGCAGTGTAGTCATTTCTTCCTGTATCTTTCTATTCACTCCTTCATGCTACTCTACCACGCGTTGAAACACGTCGTCGATGATCTCCTTAACTTGCTCCCCAATCCTCTTGAAGTCGTCTTTCATCAATGCCAGTGGACTCGTTTCTTCCGATGCGACACTAATTTTCCATTCTCTGTCGTTGCATCTTTCCTCTTCTTGCTTGTGTCATCTCCTTGGCCTTGTACTTCCTCAACCTCAGGATCTGGTGTTTCCATTTCTTGTTCGTTAGATGGGACCTTCTAGTCTATTTCCTAGTCCTGCATAATTAGTTCTATGTCCTCCTCTATTATTTGGTACTTTGTCTTGGCTCATTCCTCTCTCAAACATTTCTTTGCTTGTATGTAGATATGATGATGGTCTGCCATGGACCACACAATCAATTTGTAAGTTTCTACATCATTCGTGGTGTATCATGGATACACTTCCTAATCATTTCCTTATACAGATGGAATTCAATATTGTTGTCGAGCTATTGTCCCTTATGCATCGTTGATCCGAAAAATGATCTTTTAAAGACTATTGTAAAGTTTATGCATGAGTTGATTTACCATTTAGGAATTAAGAGAATAATAAGATTTCAGTGAATGAATATTGTAGCCATCATAAAGAATACATAACATAAAGTAAACATTAAGAACAACAAACCATAACGCCAAAGATTGATAATGGAGTTCGACAGTGGGAGGCTTCTTATTAATCTTTAATTCTTAAAACAATATCAAGAAGGGCTTAGATAACAACTCCTGAAACCACCTTTCATATCTGCAACTTCTGGACAAAAATATACATCACCAATGGCCACAATAGGTAATTCTGAGACTTTTGAGTATGAACTCGGCTATGCTTGGCTCGACATCTTGGGCTCTGGAGGCACTTTTCTGTTCGACTACTCGGATGCAAAAACAAAAGCCATATTCAAAATCCCCTGGAAATTCTACAACATTTGAGCATGAAGTCGACCTACTTCTGAATAGGCCCTTGACACCTCCCCTCGACACAAATCCCAATGTTTCACCTTGTCAGATCCGTACTGTCTGTACTGTCTCGAACTATGTGCAAAAAAACTCATTTTTCTAGATTTCTGTGCTCGGATAAATATGCCAGACTACGCCAAATTTAGCGAGAATTAGCCAAACTTAGCAGGATTTCGCCAGATTTGGTGGTAACTATCAGATTTGGTGGAAATCGACAAACCACTTTGACCTTTCATAAGGTTCCACGTGGTGCCTCCTCATTGGGCCACATGTTACCTCGTCATTAGCTTGAGCCACATCAACTTACCACATTGGCCTGCCCAGTTAGCTTCCACAGTAGCCTGCCCAGTCAACCACCACGTCAACATCCATATTGCCACATTAGCCTTCCCAATCAACTGCCATGTCATCATTTGTACTACCACGTCAACCTTCGCAGTCAACTACCATGTTATCATTCGTACAATGCCACATCATCATCCGTACAGTTCCATGACATCGTCCATACAGTGTCACATCATCCTTTCGTACTGCCATGTGTCACGTCCGTAAAGTGCCATGCCATCCTTCTATACTCCCATGTGTCACTTTCATATAATGCCACTTGTCACTTTTGTATCATGCCAAATCATCCCAAAAATGCCAATAATGACTAACATGTTGCACGTCCTGGTGTTGCCACATGTCATGTTGAAGTTAGCATGTTGTACTGTTGATGTCATCATGACATACTGTTGACTTCACCTGTATGGCCTTTGACTTTTTGCATGTTTTGGAAATTTTTCAGAACACAATAACTTTCGAATACGATGTCCATTTTCAGAAAAAATATATGGCCGAAATCGGCATGACAAGCCCTACACAATGGCGCTAGTTTTGTCCGATTCCGAGAACTTTGAAATTTTGGCCTTCCTAGATCCATTTTGGATCATTCCTCTCTACTAAGACTTTTTGGTCCTCCAAAAGGGTATTAACTTGACATCGAGTGTGGGATAGGCCTCCCCACTTGTCCTTTGTCTTTAAAATTTGTCCTGTGCACGTGTCACATCATAATAAATTGCATAATAACCATGACAAATGAAAGCATATTGTTATCCATTTGAGCTTGTTCACATCTTACTGAGTCCACTACCATGCATGTAGAAAACATTAGCAACGATAATATAAGAAATATGGCTGAAAATGAACCAATATGTTTGACTCGCTTGCACGACATTAACTTATCTTGAAGCAAAGTATGATTGAACTCCCATCCTACAACCATCTCATGTTCATGTTTAAGATCAATTGCTTTACTTGGCACAATTATAGGTGTATTTCTTGCATAAGCTGCCTTCTTTAATTGTTCCATTGTTAGAAGAGATTGATTTTCTTTAATACAATGAGCATGCACAACATATTCGTCACCTTTCTTAAATAAGTGACATTGATTTCGTTCCTTGTAGAAGATTGTTTTGCGATCATATAAATAAGGGATACCTAATACCATTCAACATGTTTCTAGAGGCACTGCATCACATGCTACTTCATCCACATACTTAGATGTAATTTCAAACTTTATGATACATTGCTTTGTTATTGGCAATTTATGATCTTTGCTTATGCAATTTAGTGAATAGGGTTTGTGATGCATCTCAGTTTTTAATCACAATTTCTTAACCACTTCTTCTAAAGTTAAGTTAGATTGAGATTCACTATCTATCAATGTGTCGATATTAGTATGTTTCATTATGACCCTTATATGAAACAACTTACTTCTTGAATCAAAACCATCACCAATTTTACCTGTCAAACCAACTGCTGTAATCTTAGCATCACCTAAATCTGATCCGAAGTCTATTGGCCATGTTGTTGTTGCAACTTTTTGCCTCCCTTTCCTCTCTTTGAACCACTTTGGTCTCTTCTCTAGGTGCAATTGTCAACAATTCTCATCATCGTTCCCTTCTTTCTTGCAATGCTTGCAAGAGAGCTTCTCTTCCTTCATTATCGTTGAATTTGCTTTCTTCCCATTCCCTTTGCCTTTGCCATCTTTCTTTGAAGATGATTCCCCTGATACACTAACTCCAATTTTCCCTGCTTCAATATACGTTGCTTGGACATAAACCCCATCAATATTAGTAGGTCCAAACATAAATACAATATTACGAATATAAGCATGCAAACCTCCTATGCACTTCATAAGAGTCTCTTGTGTAGTCAATGGAACATCTAACATCAAATCCATCTTATGAAATTCATCTTTATATTCCTGCACTGATTGTCCTTTTCTTAACTTAAGACTTTGACATTCAATTAAAGCCTTTTCCTTATACCCCAAAGGATAGAACTACTTTCTAATTGCGGAAATAAAATCATGCCATGATGTAAAAATCTTACCAACTTGTTGAGTTCCATGTTGTATTTTACTTTGCCACTAGATGAAAGCTGTGCCTTCAAGACGAAGTGATGACAATCTAATTTTGGTTGCCTCATCTTTGATTTGCTACACATTACAATATACCCTCATCTGTCTAACCCAATTATCAAGTTTCTGAGTATTAACTTCGCCAACATACATAGGCAATTTTTTTTTTACATCAAGTTTAAGTAATGGCATATCATGCTTATGTTTATGAGAATGTTTTCTTGAAGAAGTAGTATTCGAACTTGTACTTGAAGAAGAAGAAGAAGATGATGGAGATAAAGGAGGTGAAGGAGGAGATTTTGAAGGGTCCTCTCCTTCTTCACTTTTGGCTTGCTTTGAAGATTCTCATTGAGAAGGTCTCTTTTGTTCCAAGTAATCATCATACAACATTTTTACCATCTCTGGCATGACAAAGAAAGTTTTTTGAAACTCTCTTTAGTTTTGAGAAAGTCCTTCTTCCGATGCTATCTTCTCACTTTGAGATGCCCTCTTTCTTGATCCAATCTCTGGATCTACTTCTACAAGCTCTCCTTCACCATGACTTATCTTTTCCCTGGTAATCATGCAAACTCAAACAACCAATTGTCAACCTGCTCTAATACCGCTTGAACCGAAAATTGTTCTTTTAAAGACTATGGTTAAGTTTATGCATGAGTTGATTTACAATTTAGGAATTAAGATAAGAAGAAGATTTTAGTGAATGAACATTGTAGCCATCATAAAGAATGGAGAACAGAAAGTAAACATTAAGAAAATCAAACCATAACACCAAAGATTGATAACGGAGTTCGGTGCAAATTTGCCTACGTCTCCAGGCCTTTGTCTTTAGTGGGAGGCTTCTTATTAATATTTAATGCTTAAAACAATATCAAGAAAGGATTACATAACAAATCCTAAAACCACATTTCATATCTGCAATTTCTGGATAGAAACAGACATCACCAATGGCTGCAACAGGTAATTCTGAGACTTTTGAGTATGAACTCAACTATGCTTGGCTCGACATCTTGGGCTTTGGAGGCACTTTTCTGTTCGGCTACTTGGATGCAAAAACATAAGCCATATTTAGACTCCCCTTGAAATTCTGCAACTTTTGAGTATGAAGTCGACCTACTTCTCAATAGGCCCTCATCACCTCCCCTCAACACAAATCCCAATGTTGTGCTCTATCAAATCCGTTCATTCTTGAACTGCATGCCAAAAAACTCTTTTTTCTCGATTTTCATGTTTGGATAAATAAGCCAGACTCCACCAAATTTAGTGATAATTAGTCAAACTTAGCGATATTTTGCCATATTTGGAGGATTCTCTCCAGATTTGGTGGTAACCGCCAGATTTGGCGAAAACCGCCAAACCACTTTGACCTTCCAGAAGGTGCCACGTGGTGCCTCCTCATAGGGCTACATGTCATCTCATCATTGGCCTAAGCCACATCAACATGCCACATTACCCCGCCCAATCAACTGCCACATCATCCTACCCAGACAACTGCCATGTCATCATCCATACTGCCACATCAACTTGCCCAGTAAGCTACCATGCCATCATTCGGACAATGCCACATCATCATCCGTACAATGCAATGTGCTACTTTCGTACATTGGCACATCACCCTTTTGTACTACCACATGTCACTTCCATATAGAGCCATGTGTCACTTTTGTACAATGCCACATGTCACTTCCATACAGTGCCACATGTCACTTTCGTACCATGCCAACTTAGCTTGAAAACGCCAAAAACGACTGACACATGGCATGTCCTGGTGCTGCCACATGTCATGATAAAGTCAGCATGATGTACTGATAATGTTATCATGACGTACTACTGACGTCATCTGCCACGTCAATTGTACGACCTTTGACCAATCGACTTTTCCTTTGACTTTTTTCTTATTTGGGAAAAAGTTCATAGTGCGATAACTTTCGCATACGGTGTCCATTTTCGGAAAAAAAATATATGGTTAGAATCGACATGACAAACCCTAGGCAATGGTGCTAGTTTCATCTGATTTTGAGAACTTTGAAATTTTGGCCTTCCTGGATCCATATTGGATTAGTCATGTACCACAAGTTTTGATACTTTGTGGCCAAGCACAACTTGCCTCTCATACCCAAAACTAAGCATGCTCTAGTTCTTTCCACGTTTTTAATGCGATCAGAAGTAATAACCATGAAAAATGGAATTCCATTCTTTTGTCCTATGTTTCCACTGAGTCTACGAGGAATGGGTTCAATAAAAATGGTGCCCAAATCATCGTTACCTGTTCTACACATTTCTCAACTACAACTATCATGCCTGTGGGTACTTGGTCTTTCCTGCACTTTCTCAGCATTTTGCACGTCAATGCTTGCATCACAAATCATACAGTTGGGTCACATATACTTAGCACATCCAAACCATGCACAGCTCTAACTGTGTGGAATTTCTCCTTCACGACCTCCGACAAAGCCTTCTCATGCTTTCTATCTTCGAACAACAACGTAGGATCTTGCCCCTGTGATGGTAATCCCATGATTCGCGCAATTACTCCGCGGACAGGTTAAGCTCCCCTTTGGACCAAGACCCCTTCTTTGGTCCAAAGACATAATAAAACAAATGGTTGCTACTTTCCTTATAGATATAGTTCATAACCAATCAAAATGAGAAAGAGAAAGATTGTGATGTATCTTGTTTCGACGTTTGTCCTCGCTGCTCCAAACTTCAGGCTTAATCTCCAATCTCCTTAGCATGAGTTGGGACCTACAATGAACAACAAAGAAATCCTTTCACCTACTCTATGTGATTAAATAAACATATCTATCTATACTCGATTTGACTTAATCATAGACATTGCAATGAACAATCATAATGAAAGGAATAGGTCAAGTTGACATTAAATGGAAAGACAAAAGAAGGCACTTACAAATCAAATTGATGTCGCTGCAATCTTCTCCAAGCTCTCCTCATCCAACCCTTGCATGAAATATTGAGATCAAAATGTTGATTCTTAATGGATTCCCCCATGATCAAAGGTTTGACACCTAAAATATTCCCCCTTTCACCTTGGAATGCCCTCATTATATAGGATTTAGAGGTTTAACCACCATGGAGAAGCTCACTCGCTAGATCCACTATATTGGGATATCCAATATTTTTAGGGAGAAAATATCTCTCAAGGATTTTAGGGAGAAAATATCTCTCAAGGATTTTAAGAAGGAAATATCTCTCAAGATCCATCAAATTAGGATATTGGTTTGAGAAAATCTCTCAACCATCCATGAGATTCTCAACTTCTCCTTGAGATTAGGAAACTAAATGCAAGGTGGATTCTCCCACTAAATTAATTTCCTTTTTATGAATAATAATGAATAATTCTTGTGCACATAGTATTTTGACCTTCATATGATTTATTTCTCCTCCACACTGACTAGGGATTGTGACAATGTTCTTTCATTGTGTCAAGGTGTTGTGACACTTAGTAAAGTGCATGCGACACTTAATAAGGTGCATACAACACTTGACAAAGTGCATGTGACACTTATTAAGGTGCATCCAACACTTGAAAAAGTGCATGCGACACTTAGTAAGGTGCATACGACACTTTACGACACTTGCGACACTTAGGTGTAAATAGGTGCGACACTTAAGTGTGACATTTTGGTGTGTAACAGATGCCCAGTAAAGTGTGAGTTCAGAAGAAAAACTAATGGCTGAAACACTTTACAAATTTTTCAATGAAAGGGTGTCGAAGTAAGATAACCTGGCAGAAGCTGCAAACAACCATCAAACAATATAAATATATGTTTCATTCCCGAGGCAGGAATACCTATGCTTGCAATACGAGTTGACTCAAAGCATGGTCGCTGACCAATACACTGCAGATCCATGAAAATATTGACTAAGGATATGGCCACTAGAGATACAATGTGGATCCATACCTCCATGACAGGAACTGACCACTACCATGAAAAATACACAATGGAGCTACGAGATGACAAAACATAACCACATATCAATACAATGTGGATCTATGTGACAATATATTTATCAGTAAGATGGCCAGGATGGAGATGACACTGGAATATTTCACATGTTCAAATGATCACCATTACAGCTTGGGAAAAGCACATAACAAAGTGAGCGCCCAACCCAGATTCTTCTTCCTAATCCTGAAACGGTACGATTCTAGCCATGCAAATAGATGACTTGATGTCGAACATTGTATAAACCACTTGATTACTGATCATTGAGGTATAACATTAACAAGTGCCATGGAAATCACCAATGATGACAATGATTCCGAAGGCACCTTTAGTACATTCCAGTGAAAGTGAATAAACGAGTTGAGGTTGAACATTCATGGAATGATCTGACCAGATATCAATGGTATAAAACTACTATTGGAAGCGAGGAGGCCTGCCATTGAGGCATGCATGTTCCAAGGTACTAATTTATTTCTAAGTCTAATTCCTGGATGATGTGTTGAAGTCGACAAGAAAAGACTCGTCGAAGGAGGGCCTTGATGTATCCCCCATCATCGACACGAAACTAACACAGGAAAGTGATGTGATACGATGGATTAAATGAGTGTGGACTGACACAGTACTACTTTAACGCTGCATTAATTCCAAGTCCTTCGTCGTATTTTTGCCTCAATATGCATGTTTATCATGATCTCTGCCAAGGATTTCCATTTATGACTACACGTATCCATGATGTCTCATCATTACTAATTTTTAACCATTGTTTCCACTCTTTAATTTCTTTAGATGTCTTTCTGCTTCTTGTTCTACGTAGTTTTTTGACTTGTTCGTTCGTTCACTACACAATATTTTCTTTTGCACGCAATTCACTTCCTCTGCACAATCCTTTATCATAACTCACTTCTTCTGCACACTTACTCTTGTTGTATATGTATCTTGCTTCCTCTTCGTTCTCATCCACGACATTCTCCTGTTTATTTCTTTCTCTGAACTATCTTTACTTCTTGACCCTTGACTAACACTTAAACTTTCTATTTCTTGCCTTCACTTACTTTATTACTTTTTTTGCTTTTTCTTTTCTTTTTCTTTCTCCACTTTTTTCTCTCACTATAATACACTACTATGGTACATAGGTTCATACGTAGGTTATACTAATGGGTGGATGGTCGATCGTCCCTATAAAGTTTCAATCGACTCCCATTCATCAGTCCCCCCAAGACTTCACCATTCAACATTTCTAGTTGCACAACACCTGCTTCTGTCACATTTTTTATCATATACAGACCTAATAAATGCATCCTAAACTTCCCTGGGTGTTGCATGAACTTGTTGTCGTATAGGAACACTAAGTCTCCCACTTGAAATTTTTTCTATTTAATATGCCTATCATGCCGTGATTTTTCTCTTACCTTCTGGACTTGTTGATGGAATCCTGCGACAAATCGGTCTTTCTCGAGATGTAACAACTATGACAATCTTCCCTCTACTGCACTAAAGTCTGAAAGATTAGCAATTGCTGCAACGTGCAAGCTTGGCACAACAAATTCCATTGGGATTATTTCTTCTTGCCCATATACCAACCTAGAAGGTGTCTGTCCTGTCAACTTTTTGCTTGTAGTCCTGTATGCCCATAATAATGCAGGGTTCCTCAAGTCCCAATCATCTCTTCCTACATTGCAGATCTTTGTCAGAGCATTCTCTAAAATTTTATTGAAGGATTCTACTATCCCATTTTCCCGAGGGTGATATAACATGCTCCTCTGATGGTGAATTTGAAACTCTGCAGTCAATGCTACAATCATCTTATTCAAGAAGTGCATCCCTTGATCACTCAGTAAAATGTGCAAGAAACCAAATCTTGTAATGACATTCTCAAATAGAAAATGTGCAACAGTCTCCACACTGCAGTATGTGACTGATGTTTCTTCTTCCCATCTCTTCAAATACTTCATCGCAATAATTATATACCTAGCTCCTGATCTCCTGCCTAGTGGATTGATCGATCCAACGAATACTATTGCCCATTTATCAAAATCCTACAGTGTAACATGTGGATGCAAGGGCATCCCATCCCTCCTGGATGGATTTACAACCCTCTAACAAACATCACATTCCTAGCATTATTCTTTAGCATCCTTGTGAAGCGTGGGCCACTAGATCCCCACTCACAAAATCTTTTGCGTTGTCGCTTTACCGTAGTGTCCTCATGCAATACCTTCATGTGCTTCTAGTAGTATCATTGGCCTTTCATTCTCTAACACACATCGTCTTAATATCCCATCTAATCGTAGCTTATATAAGTTTTCTGCAATTAGTTGATAGTCTGCTACCTTAACCACTAACTATTTCTTTTGTGCAACTGTCATGTCCAATGGAGCCATTCCTGTACTTAAGAATTGCACAATGTTTGTGAAGTAGTCGTCCACCATTTGAAATACAAATAAATGTGCATCCAATAAATTATCATTTAGATTCCCTACATATTCTCCTGATAGAATGCACGATAAGTGATCTAGTCATGCTTTCAATTTTCCTGGCTTAACGATGATTTCAAAGTCACATTCTTGGAACAAAAGTAGCCATCTGCAAATTCTCCCCCCTCCCAACACTGGATTGTTCACTAAGTATCTTAGTGCAGAATGGTCTAGATACATATTGAAACGAGAACCCAACAAATAGTGTCTAAACTTATGCAACAAATACACCATTGCCAACCCTTCTCATTCTGTCGTAGTGTAGTGATTTTATGTTGTTGACAACTTCCTGCTTGCAAATGCAATTGGGTGGTCTAACTCTCCTTCTCATGGATGAGATAATACTATGCCTAAAGCTATGGACAACACATCCACATGAACATGAAATTCCTTCTTCCAATATGGGAATATTAAATTTGGCACAGTGACTAACTTTTGCTTCAATGTGTCCAACCCTTTTTGGTAGTCCTCATTCCACTGGAATTTAGCTTCTTTCTTCAACAAATTCTCCACGGGTGTTGTAATATGTGCATATCCTTTAATGAACTTCCTATAGTATCATGTATGGCCTAGTGTTGCTCTTAATTTGGGTATTGATGTAGGTGGTGGTAAGTCCAAAATCACTACAGTCTTCGCAGGATCGACTAGTAATCCTTCTTACATACCACATGGCCCAACAAAATTCCAAAAGGCACAYGGAAAATACATATTTTCAAATTCAATGAAATCTGACATTGTCTACACTTATCCAACATTAATCTTARTACTTCTAWATGATCTTTTAATAGACTAAACAAAGTCCAATCATCTAAATAAACTTCAAGCAACTTATGAATAAATTCCTTAAAGGATGCTACAACTACTCTTGAGAAAATTGCAGGTGCATTCTTCAGTCCCAAAGGCATCACTGTGTATTGGTAGCTTCCTCACTCTGTCGCAAAGTTAGTTTTATATCTGTGTTCCTGCATAATATTTATTTGGTGATATCTTGAGAATCCATATGTGAAAGAGTAGGCCTCCCCCCCCCCCTACATTCTCTAGCACTTCATCTGTAAAAGGTGTCGAAAATGGATCGTGCAAACATGCATCATTTAGTTTTCTTAGGTCTACACAAATTTTGATTCCCCCTGTTTTCTTATATTGTACTACCATTTGACATATACATTATGATTCTACTACTAGTTCAATGATTCATGCTTCTAACTTTTGATCTATCTATTCCTTTACCTTCTCTTTATACTTTGGGTTCAATATGTAGGGTATATGTATTACTAGMTTAGAATATGATTTCTAAGGGATCTTCATTTCTCCTAAYTCACCAACTATCCCTCTCATTTCCTAAAACATGGTTGGGAATAGATCCTGATACTCGCGCAATAAGTCTGCAATCTTTTCCATAGTTTCATCATTCTAGTAACCGTCTATCTGCATAAACTTTGGATTCTCTTTTGTCCCAATATTCACCTTACAAATACTCAATGGATGTGCATACGCAACAAATCCAATCTCTGGACCTTCTACTGCATGTTCCCCCTCAGTTTCAGGTATTTGTATATTTCTTGGATCTTCCTTGTCCTGATCTTCTTTAGCAACATTATAACATTCCAGTATTTCATGAATTGTCATAGAAGCTCTATACGCACTACACACATGCACTACATCCATTGAACCTTCTATTGAAAAAATATTGTTTCTAATGGCCTTCAAAGCTGCATCTACTAATGGCGATTCATTTTCAAAAGTAATTGTTATCTTAAGCCTTTGAGTTAGCTCGTCCTAGTTCGTCGTTTCTCTACGCATTTCTAGTTCCAGGTAACGGTTATTGGGGATCGTATCCAATGTATGTATGAACCTATGCATCCATTCCTTCTGCGGTATCAAACTCCATACCTTTCTGCACTGCGCAATATGATCTGTCGGGTCACTTACTCCTACATATTTCTGCACAATATAATAAACCTCGGTACCAAATCTAACTTGCATTAATCTTTTACACTTTTGCCAATCTTTTATTCTTTCTTTACGTGAAGCCCACCATCTGGATGGAGTGGCCTTCAAGACAACATCTAATGCCAACAATCTCTGTTGCTCAACTATCTGCAACTCAAACGCCTTTATGAAAGAGCCTATGTTAGTCAAACCATTATACTTTGGCAAGTCACATAACTTCGTTCCAATCCAGTGCAATGATCGAGTAATGCATGCACACTATCTAGTTGATACTTCATGCATCCTTTGCTGCAAGTGTTCCAAACCTTCCTCTAAATATGATGCACATGAGCTAATGCTTCTCCAGCTTAGTGTGCCATCTACATTTGGATTAACATAGTCATCCATTCATGTAGTCATATTATACATGTTATCAATTTCGTTCCCTTTAGTTGGTTCTATATACATGTTTCCTTCTGTCGGAACCAACGATGAGCTAAATTTCAAGTCCCCTACTTCAAAGATCATTTCCATTTTCTTCAGATTAAAATCATTTGATTGTCGAAGGCCCATTCAAGCCCCATTAGTGTTGGATATGGCTGAATTTCATCCATGATCTCAATGACTTCAAAATCGGCTATACTATGCACCCCATCTATATTCACAAGTACCAATAACAATTGACCAATTGGTACTACCTTGTGTTGGTTCGCCAATATCAATTGGATGGGAAACCAAATTAACTTCGACTTCCTCATCATTTCCCATGTTTGCTTCAGTAAAACATTTACATCGGAACCTAAGTCTAAAATGACATTGTCCATGTCATATTCCCCAATCTCCACACTTAGTCTGAACTCTTTGATTGTCCTCTTTTTGCATAGTACTTGATTCACTACCCTCTGCACGGTAGGAACTTCCCTTTCTCACGCGCAATGATCAATCATTCCATGCAATGATTCAATGCAGTTTCATATTTCATCAATTCTAAACAACTTTTTAGAAATTCTTTCAAAGTAGTTACATGTTGAAGTGACCTTTTTGGGATAGTACAATCATAGACCGAAGGCATGTCAACTAGAGGAGGTGCAGATGATGTTGATGCTATCCAATCCGGTCCTAGTATCTCCTTCCTTATGTGTTGATACATCTCTCTTTCTTGTTGTGGGTCAAATGTCAGCATAGGTCCTACTGATTCCTCACCCACTGCTCAATCTACGTCCCTTTATTCATCGCATTATCCCCTGTCCTAACTCCTTTGCATGTGACAACTGTTATTCTGGGTCCTTCGTTACACTTCTCTGCTGATATCTTTTGTATGTTATGATTTAGGTTATGGTTCTGATTCCCTCTTGCCTGTCACTTTGAAAGTAATTGCAGACAATTTTTTTTGGGATGATCCAGTGCTCTACAATACATGTAGGTTGTACATGGATTCAGGTAGTCACGAGCTAATCGTACCAGTTGATTACAATTGTAGCATATTATTGGTCCTCTACCTCCTCTACCAAACCCCCCTCTCACTTGACCTCTGCCAAATCCTTCTCGGCCTCCTTGAATAAAACTCTCGGATTGTTATACTGTGGAATGCCTCCTTCTTTCCTCCTTAATTCTATACATATCTGAAGTGTGCTCTCTCATCAAATCAAATGCACGATAGTCCTTCTCTTTGTGTCCTACTGACTTGAAAAAGTTACAAAATAAATTTTGGGGCGTACAATGGTATTTCTGTAGAAATGGACAATTAGGTGGATGATGTTCGCATGTATTGCATATTTCACAGTACCCTCCTCCCAGTAATGGTTTCAGTGTTGCAGTTGTTAAATACTGTGTAAAGGCTAGCCATTCATCCTTATGGTTCCCTTCAATCCTACATGTGATACACTTGACTTGTTGCCTCTTCTCCTTTCCTTTCGTAAGTTTTGCTAATTGGATTTTCAAGGCAACTAACTATGTCTAGAATTGATCCATCCCCTCCCCTTCCCCTACAAGATATGTTTCCAGCTTCATCGTAATCTCCAAAGCTTCAAGCTGTGATGAAACCTTCTGTTGTATCAACGAGAAACAAATGCATGGAAATGGTCTTGCAATAAACCATTCTTGGATTTTCAAGGCAACTAACTGTGTCTAGAAGGCAAATAAGATATTATTGAAGTTTTTTCCCCGAAGTAGTTCTCTGGAATTTCTCAGAAAAAATAATATAGTCTTTGATAGTCTTAAAAAAATGCATTCATCCAAAGTTGGATTGGGATTAGGCTCTAGTGGACCATAAAGTAAATATAGGAATAGGGCTGGACCTGAAACAAAGAAAAAGAGACAAGATGAGAAAATTGGTTATGTTTTTCTTGAGAAAGGTAAAACACAATTGGATGACTTCTGAACATTAAGAGAAAATATTTGGGAAGAATGTGATCTATATTACTCACTGTGATGGTGTTCTCTCTCTGTATTTGTTTTCCGATGTTCATTTTAAATTGTCTTGGATTATAGTTGCATGACTGGTACCAAACACTTCCACCTGATCGTCTTCAATTATCTTGATTAAAGCTTGCTTTAACCAATTTTCGATATATTCTCTCATCGGTGCAACAATTATTTCCTATCTGACTTTGATATCAAAAAGTTTACCTTCCAATTCTCTTAAGTCAATCGAAAGTTGATGAAGCATGTCCTCAATATCTTCATTTTTATTGACATAGCTTACAAGCTAACTTTCTACTTCATGTTCTATGTATTCGGTCATACTATTGAATTTTTTCGTTGATACCCCTTTTAATATTTTAATGTGTTCTTCAAATTTCTCTCTTCTCATGAGAATGGAATTAAGAATTAATTTAGGGTCTGGGACTTCTCCGATAGTTCCTAATAAATCTAACTCAATCAATTTAAAATAGAATTCCCCTTTTTTGACACTTAGAGTGCCAAGATCAACCAATATTTCTTTTAAAACATTAATTCTTTTAATCCAACATGATTTCAATTCCTTAATTCATGTAGGGGACGGTGAATCTTCCTTTTTCCTTTTGATTTCACTCATTCCAAAAAAATTCAAGACAAATGTGATAATAACATCCTTATCGAAATCCTCATCATTGTTGAGGTCAGCCTGGAGGTACTCTCTCAAATTGGTAAGCCTCGAACCAAAAGAAATAAAACTACTTTCCAAACCCCATGCCTCTAAGATAAGAGGCATTCTCTTATATATATATATTTTCTCCTACATATTGTCTAATCGTGACAAGCAGACTTGATGTTCCCTTTAGCTTAGAACTTGATTATGATGTTTTGAAATAAATTTTCCCAAGTTTAATATTGGTAATAGGACTTGCACATATTGGCAGTGGCATCAAAGCATATTCCAACTCTTTAACCCTTTCTTTAAGCATGGCATTTTCTGCTTCCATTTCATCCACTAAAATTTCTAGAGCATCACCAATAGCTCTATGAATCTTGGCAATTTTTTTATGGTAAAACTCCTCTCAAATTGAATTTTGAATTTGTTTTTTCCTAAATCTTCTTTCCGTTTGAATTAACTCTTACCAAAACTAACTTCTTGGAGTCTCTGTCAAATAAATCATTCTGAAGAGTTAAGGGTTCTTCTTCATAAAAAACTAGTTCTTGCGTCGCTAGCTCTGTTGCAATTTCTTTACTTTCCTGGATCCTTTGCTCTTCATTTGGAATTTCTTTGTCTTCGATATTCGTGTCCAGTTCCATGTCTTCAAGTGCATCATCATCATCATCAGGTATGAGATCACTTGTTTCTTATTGATTTTCCCATCTTTTCGTCTTAATTGCGAGCTTGTGAGGTCTTTCAAGAATCTTTTTCAGAGGATTATGGTCATCTCTATCACCAGAATTTTCAATTACAAATTTCTTTTGTTCTTGAATTAAAATTTGGGGATTTGGTTTTGGTGTGTCACTTTTTTTAGAAGAACCTTGAGATATTGTACTTCATTCATTAACAACCCTTTTGCGTTGTCTATATGCTTCATTTGTGCTAACAATTGTTTCAAGATATCCAACTGGAACTCCTTCAGGGTTGTTATCATCATCTTCTTCTTCTCCAAACAAATATGTATTTGAATATAAACAATGAAACCAAATGAAGTCATATGATTCATAAAATATTGATGTGGGTCAAACCCTTTCACTTGATTCGCGAACTTTAATCTATATTGGTCAAACTATACTGTATATTCAATAATTTTTGAAGCATTTATGACCGTGATTTTACCAATTTTCCATGGCAATGAAATGAATTGATTTTTCTTTCTTTCATATAAGAAATTGGCCTAGAATCCATATTGTCTACAGACTTCAATCACAACTATTCCATCTGATACATAAAATGAAAGATAAATTGGGGATTCTCTATACCAATAAACTATGATTATGTTGTAATGTTCATTTGATTCAAAACTTCCCCTTTTATCTAAAAAGGTTGCCACATCTAATGGTAGTCTCAAAGTACCATTTCCAAATACGAGTTTCTTGAAGGAAGAAACAAATGCATCTTAAACTTCATAAAAATGGTACATTGCTTTTTTCTTCCAAAGAGAAGGGTACCATGTGTGAACAAGGTCTAGCTTGCAATTAACTTGTTTTTCTAAATGAAAATCTTCAAATATATGACAGTATGTGAAGGAAAATATCAAGTATGCATACATAAAGAACTTCTTGTTATTTCTAAAATTTGACAACTAGAATGATTTTTTAGAAGAAATGATTTTCAACCAGTCAAAACTCACCTTTTCTTGGATAGAAATATACAAAATTTAAAGAACCAGACGAGGAACTGTAGCAGTTGACTCTTGCCCAAGAACCCTAGCTAGAAGCCACACCATTTCTTAATGTGTTTTTCTCAATTGAATGACATGTATAATCGATAAATCCTCTGGCATTGTTGCCAAGTCTTCGAGATATTGCGGCAACAGGTCCCTACCGCCATTTCTATTCTTCATATATTCCTTAGCTTCATCAAATTTGAATGTCATGGTTGGCTCATGTAGCTTCAACATATTTTTGAAGCTACCTAGCCAAAGAGAAAATGGAGACCGTCCCAGCATTTGAATGATCCTTTGATTCTTTTCGTACTTATCTGTGCACCAGGAAATGAGCTCTGCAGCGTCGAAAACCTTTGGGACACACCCTGTCTTAGTAATCCCTAATATCCAAATATCATTAATATTTCTTTCTTGAGCTAACAATGTAGAATTAGACTTATAAGCTCTTAACTGATGATACTTTGGGTCTTCTTGCGCTAATGTATTTAGAGTATCCCCACATAAGATTTCTTTCTTCCTGGCCATCATGCTTTAAAGTTGGCTAATTATCTACAATATTTTTGATTGTTAATACCAAAGTAAGTCTTTTTACATAATAAACCATGTAACTCTTTTTTCGAAAGACACTTCAGGTGAATTTGATTTGAATTTATTGAGAATAGTCTCAAGAAAATCACCATCAATAACGGTCCTTTGGTAATTAACCATTTGTTGTTCCCAATAAAATTTACATTTAATGTTACTCGGGTAACGTGATAAAAGGAATGATGATTCACCATAGAGGTGAGAAGCGAAAAAAAAACGAATAATAAGGAAATACATGGAGTAAGTGCGGTCCCGCTGTAAGATCTCAAAATATGGCTAAGTGTTGCAAAGAGGGAGGAGAAAAGAAAAGAAGATTTTTAAAACTTGTGATATGATTTCCTTCTCTGCAGTAAAACATTGAATCGAATAAATATTGAAGTGTCAAGAGAGAATATGAAGTCTTAAGGAAATGACTATGTATCATGAAGCGGATGAATGAAGGCTCAAACATAAATAAAATGAGTGACTCAAACCCACGGTAATAACGCTTGAAAAATTCTAAGTATGGTGCGATATGAGGATCGTGGAACTTTGGAGTACATTTTGATGATGACTGAGCTTCGAACTTGGATAAGAATGCATGATCAACCCGCGAACCCACCGTTCACAAAAGACTCAAGAAATGACTAAGTGTTGGTGCAAAATGAATATGGCAGAGAGGAAAGGTGCATTTTGAATGGTGTGAAACTTGAAGAGAAGGCTTATCAACCCACAATAAATCAAAATTTTTCTAAGTGTGGTAAAAGAGATGTACAAGAGAGAGACTTATAAAATACTTAGAGAAATTTAAGACTAACAACCAACTCCAACTGTGGGATAGCAACCCCATTTGGGTTGCTAAGGATCCAAAATATTGCTCATTGGGCATGGAGTCAATATGAGAAAAGAGATTGGAGAATAAAAGAGTTGAAAAATATGTACAGGAAAAGAAAACAAACTATGTACAGGTGATAGTAAGATCGATCAAGAGAAAAAACTTTTAAGATGTTGTCGATTGAATGACAACATCTGAATTGTTCCCTTCATATCTCTAAGTAAATAATAATTATATCCCAAGACTTTTTCAATCACATAGGGGCCGATCCACAACGCTTCAAATTTTGTATGCAAAGAAGATTTCTCCTTAGCTTTTATTCCACAACAATACTAGTTGTCCTTTTTGAAAATCTTTGGCTGAAGCATTTTGATCAAAATATCTCTTTACATATCGTTGTCTTTGATTTATCTTCCTCAAAGCTTCATTTATTTGTTCCTCCATATGCATCAACTGATTATACCTTCTTTGTAAGGGAGAAATTTCTTTTGTATCTTCAAAGTTTACATCATATGACAAATTATTTAGCTTCGGATGAATTGGCATTTTAACTTCTTTTCCATACACCAATGTATATGGTGATAACCCAGTGCTATATTTTGGTGTTAGTCTACTGGCTCATAATGCATTTATTAACTTTGTATGCCAATTTCTTTCATTCACATCAATTGTTTTCTTAAGGATTTAGATCAATGTTTTTTTGGTAGATTCAACTAAACCATTTCCCTGGGGATAATATCTTGAATATTGTCCCATTATAATACCAAATTCCCCACAAAATTTGGTAAATATTGACCCATTGTCTGTGTCATGTCCCTTGCGCACTGCTGCTATGAATATCTACTTGTTGTTGGTTTATTTGGGTAATTTGTTCACTTAGGGATTTCTTCAAACACGTTGTTAGCATGCTCCAACCCACTATTAAACTCTTATTGCTACTATTGTAAAGGTGTGTTTGCTGGTTTAAGTCTCCATTACTTTTCCAATGGACAAATATGGGTTTTATGCCAAACAAAATATATAAAACTTATACAAATTTTAACAACAGTATAATAAATGATCAACGAGGCAACACAATGTTACTACAATAAGGAAAACATACCCATAACTGCCTAATATTATTATTAAATCAAATTTGAACTCTTCCACATCAGATAAAACCCAAATTTGGCCTTGATATGCACTTACAACTAAAGGTATTATTGGCTGGGTGAATATATAAAGATATATACCTGTAATAGTTGCTGTAACAAACCTCCAATCCCCACGACTTGCTTCAACAAAGAAAAATTGTCCCAAACAACAATAATTCGACCAACAAGAAGTATGGATCGGTTCCCACAAGGAGATGTGCCATGCTTACAACAAATCAACTCCAACAATGAGAAAGACTCGACCATTGTGGTAAAACTCGGCCCACACACAAGAATTACGTCCATAACCCAAATATCCAACTCTCCAAAGCCAAAATTTATCTCAAGGGAATGAATATGACCCAACAAACAAGAGATTCGGTCCCAACAAGAACTGAACTCGACCAACACAGTTATCTCAGTCCCAACACTTGAGAATCGACACAAATAGTAGGGTAGCTTTCCCTCCTTCAACAAATAATGCATCCTCCAAGTAGTTCGACCCTCCACAATGAGATCTCGGTCTCCTCAAAATAACTCGGCCCTCATAGAAGCAAAAATCAACCACCAAGTGAGAAAACTCTTTTGCTAACCCTTTTACCCTTTTACCCTTTCACACTTAAGTGACTTTTTAATTTAACTTTAGTAAAATCACTATATTAATTTATTAACCTTTTTACCCCAAAAAACGTTTTGTTTGACTTTAAAGATTTTTTGTTCATTGAAAGTCACTTTTTATCCTCTCGATTATTTAGAGATCTTCATCTTGGTTCCAGCAAGCTATTACACCAAGGAACCCCTCTTAGATAAATTATTAAAATGACAACCATAGTGCAATCCATTAAATAATTCCCATTAATACTCCCAAATTATGAGAACGGTCTAAATGCAACGAAATCAAAATTTGAGTACGCATGAATGATCCCGATGATGAAAGATGATAAGCGTACCTATGAAAGCATCATATAACTCCTACAAACTGTCCGAGCTCACTGTTAACTTCAAATTAACCCTCTGTTCAGGCTGACATAAACCTGTAAGGTCATCTACAATTGTAGAGTAAGGGAATCCAAAAATGTGGATATTACAATCCTCCCTTCCCAAGGATTGCTTATCCTCAAGCAATGGTATCACACCGCTATGATCAACAAGCTAAACTAAACTGAAACTGAGAGTGATCCCCTAGTCCCAAACCAATATGAAAGATGTGGAGCACCTATCGCCCACAATATTATCCTGCAATGTACTAACACAAGAGGACTCTTGAAGGCCATCGATCAGTAGAGAAATAAGATAATGTGAAGACTCAGTCCACCCCTCATAGAATTGTCCTCCTAGGAAGCCAGTCCAATGCACTATATAAATGAGATCCTGATAATAAAAAATGAGTCTCCCATCTTTACCAGCTTCCAAACTGTCAAAGCATGTAATCCCAGGGTCCCATGCTAGTCTCAGGAAGAAACCACCATGCTGATGATGCGCCACTCCGATCATAACTATCTAACCCTCATATCTAGGTTTCATCCTCCACTCCTGGAATCCAAAGCTGTAGTACTTGGAAGAATATCCCCCACTATCAAGGATTGTATCTTACAAATGTATCTCAATGAAGTCCCAAGTTGCAATCTCTCTACCAGACTCAATCCTCGGCAGCGTAAATGAGAATCTTCCCAACCATAACATATAAACCTCAACATATCCCCTCATGTTACTCCTAGAATGAAGCCGATCAAACACTACCAATGGGCTGGTATAGAATATGTCAACAAAACCATCTCTAAAATCAAACATCTAGGAAAAGCCTTTGTGGCTACCAACTGAAAAATCATCAACGACACTTAATCTCCAAGTGTCAAAGGGGAAATCCCTAATACTCAAACACACCTAGCCTACTGTACACATCCAAAAACCATCCATAAAATCACCCACAACCAACTGCACCATAACCTACAAGAGATCAAAATCTGTTTGCCCATGGATTGAAGTCCTTATCAACATCATCCTGTTGGAATTTTCATCTAGATCCCAATTCCTATGATCGAATCCAATCTCATCAATGAAATCAGAGAGATATCCATCATCTGCTCTTGAAGCATCCCGAAAATGAAATAGACCAATCATATGAGTTCTTGGAACCCACATCTAAACTAGAAGTCCACTATGTCTCATACTAGCTGACTGCAACTGTGCTACACTGATCAACTTTGTGCCATCTAATCCATACAACTCCTACCAAAATGTAATTAGAGTTGTGTTATCCCGATCATGGTCACTGCACTCATGCAACCTATGGAGCCCAAATGCCTCCCTGAAGAAACACTCTGCTATCTATGATGCTTCATACTTTGATGAAGTCCCTAAGATGTAGTCCTTTCCATGCACCTCCGGTAGATCTGTGTTGAAATTTGTCAACACTCTTTCCCACCTCTGTCCTGAAATGAGTGTCAACTGCCATAATTTTGCTGGATAGGTATGCTCTGATTCGTTCTGCTGACAATTCATGCACTCCCTCACATGTATCCACACATCGTCGTTGAGGCCCTTCCATGAGAATCTCTCTGTGATCTGCTGGTAAGTCTGGAAGTACCTAGGATGCCCTGCCAAGGGTGTATCATGCATAGACCTCATGATATCCTCCCTAAGTGTGGACTCGGAGACCAATTATATGTTGTCTCTATAGTAGATGATATCATCCACCACTCTATACAAGTCATCCTAAATGTGACCCTCCATCAACTCATAAGCAAACCAATCCTTGAAATATTCCACTAGAATGTGGGACTTCCAATTAGCTTAAACCCCCATGAGCCAATCCAATGTGTCATGGATCTTCTCCTGATGTGTCTGTACATCTCACACATTTCTCACATGGCTACAATATAAAACATCCATCATGCCAAACTCCCTGTCCCTATCCTGATGATAGCCTGATTGAAGGTCAATCTCTCTAGATTACTATGTCCAATTCTTGAAAATGATCTCCACCATTCCCCAGGTCTCATCTAACTCTCTCAAATGATCCTCCCATGTCTTGTTATATATGAGGATATCATCAAATAACACCAACATAAACCCCTATATCCGTGGTGTGATAATGGAGTTCATGCAAGACTGAAAGGTGACAAGTATGTTAGTCAATCCCAATGGCATGACCATGAACTCATATTGCCCATAATGACACTCATAACTAGTCTGGTGATATCCCAATCGAAGATAAATCTTTGAGGAACATGTTGCTTGATGAAGCTCATCTATCAACTTCTTACCCCTAGACAATCCAAACTCAATGGTATTCTCAAAGTACCTGAAAAAAGTTCTTTCTGAAGGAATCACCTCACAATCCCATACTAATGTGTTCATGTCCTCAATATATCCGTTCCCACAATAAATGAGTGCATATACCTCCTTGATGGTTGGTACACAAGGTATATTCTCAACTCCCCCATATATAATTATTACTTGAGCCATCAATGGGATCCCCAAAAGAAGTGGTTCATGATCTCCAAGATATAGACTATGTGTATAATCAGAAGTCTTTAAGCCATATATCTAGTCCATCCCATGCAAATATGAATGCTCCTTGCGCTCGACCATCACAAGAAGCTTCTCCATCAAACCATAAGTACCACTAACATCCTCATGTGTCCTAATTTCCATAAATTACCGAAATGATGGAGAATGTGCCAATCTCAACTCCATATGAAGCTCATGTGTAAGCTTCCCAACTTCCTCTTCATCATCCCTCATGCATGACTCCCTAGAAGTTAGATCAGTATCCAAAAAGTAAAACTAAGGTTTTGTCAAACCTTAATCATGAAGTGAGGTATTTGCTTCACCAACTACTTTAGATATGAATCCTTATTTTTTCTTCCCAACTGATAAGTGATGCCCCAACAACTCACTGTGCTCTAACAATTTTGTTAGATTCTTCTTATATTCTTGAGAAACTTGTAACAATTTTGCCAAGAGTTCCTGATTTCTCCTCATTTTTCTTAAGCCACTGAATGCTATCCTTGATACCAAGTTACCACTTCTATAAATAGAAAGGTATAAGTGTTGGTCACATATTTGAGACAATCTAAAAATACCTTTCACTAGTTTCCCCTCGGGCTTGCAGGATGTACAACTCTGATACCATTGTAATGTCCCTTGCCTACTACTGCTATGAATATCTACTTTCTTTTGTTATATTTGGGTAAATTTGTCACTCAAGGTTTTCGTCAAACACTTTGTTAGCATGCTCCAACCCACTGTTAAACTCTTATTGTTTTTATTATAAAGGTGTGTTTGTTGGTTTAAGTCTCCAATAATTTTCCAATGGAAATTAACCAACCTCCTTTCTGAACCAAGAGATTTCTTTTATATCTCTTTTTGCTGGGAAGTGTTATCCTTCACTGTTCTGCTCTACTCGCTTGTTCGATCTAACAACATCGCACGCTTCCGGTACCTTCCAGGGCTCCATGTCGGTTCTCTACATCAGGGGAAATCTTAACTGCCTGGCTAGCTCCTCTTCTGGCTGCCCCACGCCTTCATTTGCTGCTAGAAACAATCATTCTAGGAGATATCCCAATGATTCCTTTCTTTCTTTCGGTAGGCATCTTCTTGGTTTTCGACGCAACTGAAAAAACACAAACCGACACGCTCAATTGAAAAAACTCGTACTAGCGCGCCCTTGACTGCCTTTAGACTTAGCGCGCTACTTAAAAAAACCAGGTTTGATGCGTGCACTATGGAATTCTTTCACGCATCTCCTTAGGAAATTGAAAAACTACTAGGTGAGCACTCACAACTTTCATTTGTGCACGCACGCAAAACTGGACCCAAAACTTTCAGTGCCAACATGCCCCCACCACTATTACCTAGCTCATCCTCGAGCCAGTTGATGACTTTTGGAGGGTGGAGAGCAGAGTAAGAGAAAATCATTGTTCGATGAAACCAAATATCAGGATGGATGGACCCAAGTAATATAAAATCATCAAAATAGGTTGGAGGTGTCGCTTGACTCAGGTTCGGGGATGAGGGAGGTGAGTACGAAGTCAAGAGATGTAGTTGGAGTGCATGAGGGTAGGTAAGTCAGATATAAAATCAAACTCATGACATTACGGGTGGTAGTATCCCATAATATGGGAGGGGACGAACAGAGTGCCAATGCAGGGTGTGTAAAGAGATGCGAGTCCCAAAGGTGTGGATGGGGGTGCTGGAGCTAGGGCTAGTGAAGAAAGCATGCTTTATCAACAAAGGTGATGAAGCATAGAATGGACTGAACTAATAAGCCCACTGGATCAACGAAGGTGATGAAGCATGACAAAATTTAGTAGTGGAAGGGAAGGTAAGTGAGTAGAGTAGAAGCTCTACCTAACAGTTGTTGGTACAACATTAAGAAGCAGAAGAATGAAAGTGTGGGGATGGTTGGATATGGAAGAGGTAGTGAAGCACACATGCCATAAGAGTGGCATAATTGATTCATGAACTCAATTATGGGTGAAGGAAATAACACTTGGGGGGAAGGTCCAAAGAAATTGGGATCGGGACGTGGAGGAAGTTCTCTGCTAAATAGGGGGAGGAGAGGGGTTATTTATATAGGAGGAATATGGAAAATAGGGAGCTGATGAGACGAGTGTGACAGAGGTGATGTGTCACGAACGATGAAGAAGATGGAGGTGGAGAGATCCCAATGTCGATTTTCTTTCATGATGATAAGCTTGGTTGAATGAAGTAGTACAATAGATGTCGTACTGATGAGTGGTGAACTATGTTGGATTTAGATTGTTGCACCCGATGGATAAGTGTCACTTCCAGGCACTCTATCTGATACTCAGGTCGAATGGCTGTCAGGGGCTAGTTATAGGACTTGTGGGACAGGGGTACTCCTGCTTTGAATACTATGGAAGACAATAAAGCTATCATGTGATTCTTTCAGTATGCATGAGTGGAGTGGAATGATGGTTGGATGGATCGAGCAACCATTGACATGTCAAAGGCATAACTGATGCGATATTACCGATGGTTCTTAGGGATACCTTACCAACTAATAAAGAAGATCCGTTGGCTGCTACTAAAACTTGTTGGCAGGAGGAGCTCATAGAAAATAACCATATTGTGGACGAAACATATGCATACACGAAGGAAACTAATCTAGGGGAGTTGTGCATGAAGATTGCGCACCCCAACTAGATGTAAGTGCTAAGGTTATGAGAGTGGAGTGGCGCCTAGTGGGTCATGCTGTTGTTCCGAGGGTATGTTGGTGACTGTTTTTGGTTGCAAGGGTTCAGGTTCCAGGAGGACCGATTCTGATAGGATCCATTGTTGAAGGAGCTCATTGATATTGGGATTTATCTCGTCTGTATCTATTGGGTGGGGGGGGGGAATGGGTTTATCTCATTTGGCTCTATTGGGTGGGGGGGGGAATGGGTCTTGTATGGTGGATTATTTTGGGGGGCAGGTGAAGTCGACCATTGGATGTAGAGGGAGGGTGGATGGAGGGGAAGCTAGTTCACTAAAAAAATTGGGGACTAGTGGTAAAGGAGAGGAGTATGGGTGAGTGCGACGAGAGGTTAGGTATTTATGACATGCGCTCCGAATTTTCTTGGGTAACTATTGTCTTTCACCAAGAGATGAAATGTGAGGTGTGATCTCTCTTTCTCTAAATCAATCGTGTATATCCTCCTCCAAAATTACCCATTCTTGGTGAGGTTCCCGATATGCGACCCACCATCGTGTCAAGGTTCCAACCATGACTGTATCGAGGGTGAAAAATCTATGATATTTTGGTATGTCCTAGAGACATGCAAGTAATAAAKCCACTGACACAAAACCATAATACTAATAGGAGCTAAAGTATTTCATGCATTCTTCCGCCAAGATGTGGGTGCACCTCCTTGTCGACACTATTATCGCACAATTTGTACTTGCCCAAAGCCCAAGGCAAGTGGATACAAAATTGGCATAACTGGGAGTGACCTATCAATGTCACCTTAATAGGAAACCCCTTTCTATTTAGGAGTATGTCACATTACCCCAGGGGAGACGTCTCGAGTGACCCGAGGGTTTGAGAAGGCTAAGGCAAATTATACAAGAAAATCCCTGCCCTCTCACAGGTCACTCAAGCCAAAAAGGTTCTTTATGTATTATTAGAGATGAAGTAAATGAGAAATGTTGTGTACCTGCCCAGAACAAGACAACAAATAGAAAAAAGGGCACTTTTCAAGTACCAAAATGATATTAATGCTTCATAAGACAATGAACTCTTAAGAAATATACTAGTTGATATAAAATTGCAGCAGTACAACACTTTACAACAACAATGATAAATTTGTAACAACCACAATAATTATGCTTCAAATGATTGAGAAAAGACTAGAAATAATATATTTAAGTAGGCAAAGTGATATTAGATAGTCACACGCAGATTCAACAATGTCTAGCTAGCATAACATGTCACTTTAAAGGTTAATTTGTTGTTGTTAGATGGTTGTAGAAATCTTTTGCAACAACAACAAGTTGGTTAGTGAATTAGGCTAATCTAAGGTTAGTAGGAGTTAGTGGATATTCCAAAGAAGACAGTTTGAAAGTGGTTTGATCAATCAATCACTAGTGGTGAATAGACTAGTGCCTTCTAGGGTAATGGAGTCAATGATAACAACAACAACTCTTAGAGTGAAATATAAATGATAATACTTAGTCAAAGGATATGGAGAAAATGAGAGAGGTGTTGGTAGCCCAAGGCCTCAAACATCCAAGTCCTAGAGATAATTGCTAGAAAGTAAGGAAACTTAGCCCCTAACAATTTCTCTTTTCCTTAGACAAATTTGAAATAAAATATGCAATAGGTAGTGAAGTAGGGTTACTAGAGTGCTACAATGGTAGGGCTCTAGTATCTACTTCTTTGATAAGGTGCTTTATTGAGAAATTTAAACAAGTGGAAGATTATAGAGAAAAAGATACTAACATATGTCTTTCTCCTAGGGTTTCAAGCAAGCAATTTCATAATCTTTGATATGAAACAAGTAAATTCACCATAAGAATTCATTCACAATAAAGAAATGCATATTTTCTACTTACTTCACCAAGAATAATCGACCTTAAACCCTAGTTGAAGATCCTCCACCATGAAAATAGCCAAGAAACACCAAAAATAAACTCCTCCAAGAAGTGCGCCTAAAATTTCAGCCAATAACCCTTGAAAAGGGCACAAATTTCAGACTTCACCACTTGTGTGATGAGTGAATGATGAAAAAATGAGAGTTTTTCTCTCTTATTTATACAATACTCATGACCTTTAATTAAAATTAGGTCATCAAAATGCCGACATGGCCAAATTACAATAAAATCCAGTTTTTACATAAATGTCATTAATTAAACCCTAAAATCAAATCCAAAGGTGACGTTACCCCCCAAGGGTGGAACGCTAGGACTTCGATGCAAAACATTTGGCCTCCAAAGGCCCCAAATGCTTCCACACGTGCCAACTAGCACACAACAGTCCTCATAAAGGCAAACCTTGACTGGATGATGTCTAGGGTCAAAATGATGATGTCATGGGCCTCTAAGGGTCAACGTACAAGAGGAAAGGCAAGACCCCCCTGGGTCTAGGTCTACCGGAGTGTCCCTGGTGCAACATCCTTCTTTCTTCCTGGTGAAAACTCGTGGTTTCTCTTTTCCCCTTGGTGGGGTTACAACATCAATCAGTTGGGATTTTATCCCCATGGAGGTCCGACCTAATCATTCCCCCATATGCACCTTTCCACTGAACAAAGTCATGCAACAACAAGAAGTGTGCCGTCCATGGGCTCATAAGTCACATGGATCATAGCAATGCCAATCACATCTAATAATCAAATTACCCAAACATGTGCATCAAACCTCCCTTTACCCAGTCAAATGATCAAAGACGTTATGCAGTTTAACAAGTCAGGTTTGGAGAGCGTCTCAAGATGTTCTATTGGGCTAATCCTCCTTAAGTTTGGGGTGTTTATGAGGTGAGAGCCAATCTAGTTCATGTAAGTGTGTGAAATGGTATAGGGGAAGTGTTTGGGCAGAGGGTGCAGTGATAACATGGAAATGTAGGTCTTGCCTATGGGTGCCTCTGTAGAGGGCGAGATGCACCTTATCATGGATGCCATTGTTTCCTAGCCCATTCAAATGCCTTTTATTCTTAGTCTTATTGCCTTTTGGTATTTTTTATTTTCAAGGGAAAATCTGGGGGACACTGTCCTGACGTGGTGACGAGAGATGACAATGTTCCCCACAAGCATTTCACGAAAATGAGAAGGTTGGCTTGTGATGAGAGGCCCTTTCTCTTGGCTATGCCACTAAGAGCCACTACCCTGGTTTTGTGACCAGATAGATGGTAGTTTCATACCGCTACATGCCCATGGACCTAATAGGTCGGCTCATGATGAGACCTCCCATCCACCAACTAGTACCTTGAGTTTTGTTTCGTCTTATGGGTCCTCTTTTCTTACTGAGAAGCCTTTTATTGCTTTCTTGGGAATCCCTGGGTGAAGCATCTCAAAGCTTTCATTTTGGATTTTAACTCTTGCTAGCTAATTTTACTCTCTGGGCCTTTAGCCCCTTCTTCCCACAAGGTAAGGTACAACCCTTCCTATCATGGCAAACCCAATGCCCAAACAAAGGTAGGGGGGAAAATGAGAGGAGTAAGGATGGAAAGTGGAAAATATGGAGGGAATGGATGATGACATTTCATAGACCCACCCAGTGGAAACCCATCCTAAAGTGGGATCAACTTACTAGGACATCATGTCACCCTCCTAGGTATGAGCAAGTTAAAGAGCATAATTTCAAAGAAAAAATTATGAAATGAAGGGAATTCAGTGCAACATATTCAAGTGCTTCAATAATCAGAGTGACACATACCATGATACCCAGACTCATTACCTAATGGAGAAAGACTTACTGCTACTTCAGGACCAGGATGGTGGGATGGATACTACTTCTAATGATAGATGGGCTGCACTGAATAAAATATGGGCCCTTCAGGGTCATGCTCAAGTCATCCAGATCTCAACATTTCCATGTCTAGGACCCATGGGCCTCGAGACATGATCTCCTTAGCTATCCCTGTGATAGGGGATAACATCTGGCTCCAACTCGGGGATATGTGCTCACCGTAGAGTGCACGAGAACCTCAACATATCTGGTATGACTTGAATCTGCTAGATCTCAACAAAATGCCTCAGTAATATTCAAGATGGTGATATCACCCCACGCTCATATATGATATAAAATAAAGATAAACATGCATGTATATAAAATGGAAGAATACAATATGAAAATGAAACTACAAATATACTCTTATGATATGCATATGGTATATACAATGGATGCAAATGCCTACCTGCCTCTACTTATCTGTTGGTTGAATGCTAGGTGTAGTTGAATAACCAATGAAACCATCCTAGCAATATCTCATAATACCTGCCTCTGTGCTTCATCATAAACCAAAACAATGACAAGTCAAGCACAAAAATAGCATGAGTTAGAACATGTATCACATCATCGAAAATCGTAAAGTCTAGCTCATAGAGGCGGGAGGGAGGGAAAAAATTATGCCAAGTCACACTTCTAGGAAAGTGCTCAATCCATATAAGAAAGGGATCGTGAAAAATCAAAGGCTCAAAAGACTGACTCAAAGAGTCCGAAGGTCGGCTACCTTGGACGTCATCACATCCTAAGGTTTGGGAAGGGAATAGCAAGAAACTAGAGGATGATTGACAATTTTATAAGGGAAAGTTGAAAGACCAAAATAATAAACTTCTTCTTAAGGTATTCAACCTACCCTTGAATTCTAAAAGAATGCTTTGCCCCGGAGAAACTCAAGACAAGGGACATGTTTCCCAACTACACCCTTGATGACATAGCGAGGTAAAATAATCGAAGGAGGCTGGAAAATCTTGTCATAAGTATCCTTCTTTAGGCAAGAAACGTCCTCATTCTTATCAATATCCGAGCACAACAGTGGTTGATAATTTTCTTCATAGAGTAAATTCAAATGCTCAAAGGAATGCTGATAAAAATCATCAAGGTATGACCGAAAATCATTAGGAGAACATAGAAGTAGGTCATCCTTGGGTGTTTCGAAAGTGTATGTAACTATATAATCTCCTTATTGCATATTTTGTCAGAATCATTAGTAACCTCATATGATAGTTGTAAATGCAACATTTGGAAATGACACTCAATGTCGTCAATGGGATCCTCATCATACTAAATCACATCCCATTTACATTTCCCGACATGTATGAATTCCTCAATATTATTAACCATGTCATTATCTTTATCATAACACAAAGGGCTTAAAGCATCCAAGGGCTCCTCTAACACTTCTTTGCTTTCCAAATCACAAAATATGGCATCATCAAAATCTTGGAAAGGGAAACAACTTACTGTACTCACTTCTTCCTATGCAGGAGCGTCAAAGGCTTGGATAACTTCATCAAATGGAGGAGGGCCTAGTACATCATCCCCAAGACTTGTCTCTTTAATCATCTTTTCTCCTTCATCAGAAAATGAAGGACCTAGCTCTTCCAAGGGTTCCTTTACTTCTTCACCTTCTAAATCATAGAACAAAGTGTCATAAAAACATGGAAAGGAAAATGAATCACCTCATTCTCTTCGTCTTGTGTAGGAAAGATAGGATCTTGGAGAGCTTCATCGGTTGGAGGAGCGAATACTAGTGCTTCATCTTCATAACTCACTTCTTTAGTCAAGTCTTTACTACATGCTATTGAATCATGGGAAAAATCTTACTCCTCTTCAATGGGTTGACAACTTTCTTCATAAATCTCTCCTTCTATATTAGAGGGTTCTTGGTATTGAGTATGGTACACATCCCTAAGATCTTCCACAATTTCAGTGGTGAATCCTTCGTCCTCTAGGGTTATTTCAAGATTTTGAAGGGAATCCTCAAATGTCTGGCATCATGGTTTCACAAAATAATTAAACCTACTCATGAGGTCTACGAAAGATGATATACCTCTATCTTCACAATAACTCTTAAACCAATCTTGCAAAAAAGATGGTAGAGAAAGTATGAACAATTTTACCAGAACATCCTCCCCTTCCAATTCTATCTCACTTATATACTTCAAGAATTCTACAATGTGAGTAATTGGGAGGTCTCTAGATCTTGGAGAGTTGTTCAACCATTTTACATCAAAGTAATGCGTGCATCCTTGAAAATTTTTGAAATCAATAGTCGGATACACTTTTTCCCAGGGCACCATCATCCCATAACATGGAAATATCACAAAATTGAGAGTAAGGTGGTACCTTGGAAAAGGTTAGTGGAGTCGCTAGATATCCTCTTAAGAATTATCAAAGGGATGAGGGAATCACCCTCATTGGAGTCACCAGGTAAGCTCTGTGAAAATAAGTCTTTGGATAAAGGCTTAACAAAAACGTGTCATTGAGGAATATTGATTCAGTGTTCCTAGACAACAACGCCAAAATGTTATCGCACAATTTGTACTTGCCCAAAGCCCAAGAAAGTGGATACAAAATTGGCGTAACTGGGAGTGACGTTTCGTTGTCACCTTAATAGGAAACCCATTTCTATTTAGGAGTATGTCACAGTACCCCAGGGGAGACATCCCCAGTGAGTTGAGGGTTTGAGAAGGCTAAGGAAAATGATACAATAAAATCCTTCCCCTCTCACAGGTCACTCAAGTCAAAAAGATTCTTTATGTCTTATTAGAGATGAAGCAAAATAGAAATGTTGTGTACCTTCCTAGAACAAGACAACAAAGAGAAAAAAGGGCACTTTTCATGTACCAAAATGATATTAATGCTTCATAAGACAATGCAATCTCAAGAAATATACTAGCTGATATAAAATTGCAGCGGTACAACAATTTACAATTACAATGATAAATTTGTAACAAACACAATAATTATGCTTCAAAATGTTTGAGAAAAGACTAGAAATAATAGCTTTAAGTAGGCAAAGTGATATTAGATAGTCACAAGCAGATTCAACAATGTCTAGATAGCATAACATGTCACTTTTAAGCTTAATTTGTTGTTGTTAGATGGCTGTAGCAATATTTGGCAACAACAACAAGTTGGTTAGTGAATTAGGCTAATATAAGGTTAATAGGAGTTAGTGGATGTTCCAAAGAAGATAGTTTGAAAGTGGTTTGATCAATCAATCAATAGTTGTGAATAGACTAGTGCCTTCTAGGGTAATGGAGTCAATGATAGCATCATCAACTCTTAGATTTAAATAGCAATGATAATACTTAGTCAAAGGAGATGGAGAAAATGAGAGAGGTTTTGGTAGCCCAAGGCCTCAAACATCCAAGTCCTAGAGATAATTGCTTGAAAGTAAGGAAAATTAGGCCCTAGCAATTTCTCTTTTCCTTAGACAAATTTGAAATAAAATATGCAATAGGCAATGAAGCAGGGTTACTAGAGTGCTACAATGGTAGGGCTCTAGTATCTACTTCTTTGATAAGGTGCTTTATTGAGAAATTTAAACAAGTGGAAGATTATAGAGAAAAAGATAATAAATATGTCTTTCTCCTAGGGTTCCAAGCAAGCAATTTCATAATCTTTGATATGAAACAAGTAAATTCACCATAAGTATTCATTTACAATAAAGAAATGCAGATTTTCTACTTACTTCACCAAGAATAATTGAGCTTAAACCCTAGTTCAAGATCTTCCACCATGAAAATAGCCAAGAAACACCAAAAATAACCTCCTCTAAGAAGTGCACCTAAAATTTCAACCAATAACCCTTGAAAAGGGCGCAAATTTCAGACTTCACCACTTGTGTGATGAGTGAATGATGAAAAAATGAGAGCTTTTCTCTCTTATTTATACAATATTTATGACCTTTAATTAAAATTAGGTCATCAAAAGGCCGACATGGCCAAATTACAATAAAATCCAGTTTTTACATAAATGTCATTAATTAAACCCTAAAATCAAATCCAAAGGTGATGTTACCCCCCAAGGGTGGAACGCTAGGCCTTCAATGCAAAACGTTTGGCCTCCAAAGGCCCCAAATGCTTCCACACATGCCAACTAGCACAAAACAATCCTCATAAAGGCGAACCCTGACTGGATGATGTCTAGGGTCAAAATGATGACATCATGGGCCTCTAAGGATCAACGTCCAAGAGGAAAGGCAAGACCCCCCTGGGTCTAGGTCTACTGGAGTGTCCCTGGTGCAACGTCCTTCTTTCTTCTTGGTGCAAACCTGTGGTTTCTCTTTTCCCCTTGGTGGGGTTACAACATCAATCAGTTGGGATTTTATCCCCATGGAGGCCCGACCTAATCATTCCCTCATATGCACCTTTCCACTAGGCAAAGTCATGGAACAACAAGAAGTACGCCATCCATGGGATCATAAGTCACATGGATCATATAAATGTCAATCACATCTAATAGTCAAATTACCCAAACATGTGCATCAAACCTCCCTTTACCCAGTCAAATGATCAAAGATGTTATGCAGTTTAACAATTCAGGTTTGGGGAGGGTCTCAAGATGTTCTATTGGGCTAATCCTCCTTAAGTTTTGGGTGTTTCCTAGGTGAGATACAATCTAGGTCATTTAAGTGTGTGAAATGGTGTAGGGGAAGTGTTTTGGCATAGGGTGCAGTGATAACATGGAAATGTAGGTCTTGCCTATGGGTGCCTCTATAGAGGGCGAGATGCACCTTATCATGGATGCCATTGTTTCCTAGCCCATTCAAATGCATTTTATTCTTAGTATTATTACTTTTTGGCCTTTTTTCTTTTCAAGGGAAAAGCTGGGGGACACTGTCCTGGAGTGCTGACCAGAGATGACAATGTTACCCATAATCATTTCACATAAATGAGAAGGTTGGCTCATGATGGGACCCCATTTCTATTGTCTATATCACCAAGAGACACTACCCTAGTTTGGTGACCAGATAGATGGTACTGTCATACCGCTACATGCCCATGGACCTAATAGGCTAACTCATTATGAGACCTATCACCCACTAATTAGTACCTTGAGTTTTGTTTCATCTTACGGGTCCTCTTTTCTTACTGAGAAGTCTTTTAATGCTTTCTCGGGAATCCCTGGGCGAAGCGTCTCAAAGATTTCATTTTGGATTTTAACTCTTTCCAACTACATTTATCCTTTGGGCATTTAACCCCTTCTTCCTACAAGGCAAGGTACAACCCTTCCTAGCGTGGAAAACCCAATGCCCGAACAAAGGTAGGGGGAAAATGAGAGGAGTAAGGATGGAAAGTGGCAAATACGGAGGGAATGGATGATGACCTTTCATAGAACCACCCAGTGTCAACCCATCCTAAAGGGAGATCAACTTAATAGGACATCATGTCACCCTCCCATGTATGAGGAAGTTAAAGAGAATAATTTCCAAGAAAATGTTATGAAATGAAGGGGAATTCAATGCAACATATTCAAGTGCTTCAATAATTAGAGTGACACATACCATGATACCCAAAATTATTAACTCATGGAGCAAGACTTACTTCTACTTCACGACTAGAATGGTGGGATGGATACTGTTGCTGCTGATAGATGGGTTGCATTGAAGAAAATATGGGCCCTCTGGGGTCATGCTCAAGTCATCTAGCTCTCAAAATTTCCATGTCTAGGATCTGTGGGGCTCGAGACATGATATCCTTAGTTATCCCTATGATAGGGGATTACAGACACCTCATAAATTTTATTCTACCATCTATCTAAGGAATCTTCAGAATCAATATCATATGACTTAACACTCCTCCAACTTAATTCTTCATATGTGGTGGGGTTGATGTAATCCTCCATGTGCCCCGTGACCTTGTAAATATTTTTAATTGTCGAGCTTTGCACATCCTCGTCGACGTGCGCATTATATTAGT
The DNA here is from genome assembly GCA_009831015.1 of Picea engelmannii. NCBI lineage: Eukaryota > Viridiplantae > Streptophyta > Pinopsida > Pinales > Pinaceae > Picea > Picea engelmannii. The sequence continues at coordinate 370,292 of ML795529.1, forward strand.
CTCCTTCATATGGATCTAGTGGCGCTATCACGTGCAGAGTGTTAGTTTCAAATGACATTTGACACTTTTTCAAATTCAACACCACATTGTTATCAAAAGCCCAGTCGAGCCCTAGCAATGCAGGGTAGGGATCCAACCCATCCATGAGTTCAATGAATTTGAAGTTAACCTTTGTTTTTAGTCCTTGTATATTCAACTCAACCTACTCCAGCCAACCGATGGAGTAGATCTTTTACTAGTTGGCTAGTTGAAGCTGGATGGGTGACCAAACCAACTTCAGTTTCCCCATCACTTCCCAAGATTTCTTGGGTAAAATGTTCAAATCGAATCCTAGATCCAACATGACTACATTCGCATCATACTCACTATGTGCTTCTTTCATCTTAAACTCTCGGCCAGTGCAACTTTTCTAGTTGACCTCGCAAATATGCCTTTCTATCAGCGGAGCTGCAATGGTGGTCTTCTCTCCTTGTTCTTTCATGCAAGTAGTTAACATCTAATTCGACGTACTCACAACTTTTAGATCTTTGAGAAAATGAAAACAACAGTGCAAGAAGGTATTGACTTGATCTTCTGCTTCTGCCCTGTGACTGAGGTCGCACAAGGCTTCTACGTGTGCTACGTGTTGCAAATCTTCTTGGCATTGTCCATACACTTCCTACTCAGCACATCGTAACATAATCTATCTGTGTGCTTCTTCTATTGATATTTGGGTGGCATGTTGTATTTTTTTCACGTACACGAGCTTCCTCCAAAGATATTCGCATCACACACTATAGTTCTTCATGCGCACACACTTCCTCCAACGACCTTTGTGTCACCCACTACAGTGCTTCGTGGATCCATGCTTCTTCTGGCGACCTCTTCATCTTCCTCTAAACTTCCACTCGGACCCATGCCTCTTCAAGATACCTTTGAGTTGCGTGTTGCATCTCCTCGTGTGCTCATTCTTCCTCCAAGGATTTTTGTGCATCGCACAGAGGCTGCTTATGTTGAGTTGCATCAAACTTAGGAGGGGGTTGGGGGACCTTTCTGATCTTTCCCTCTGCTTGTTGACCTAAACCTTCTTCGTGTTGATTAAGGTTGGTTTTGATTCATGTCAACCCTTGAATAAATCTCGATAGCACAAAGGATGAACTCCAAAGTGGTCCCCTTATGGTGAAAGCCCTCATGGGAAGACTCTTTGCAGATTGAGTTATCCTTGAAGTATGGTTAGATAACCCATGATTATTTATGGAATAATGAGATGAAGTTCAGTGAATTTGTCAGTGAAACTATCCTAGATGGATAGTGATTTTCATGCCATTTCTGGTGGTATGTGGAACTTCACATAACTCCTCACGGTTAGAGAGTTATGGCCATAAAAAGTTGGAGAACCCAGGTTTGGGTAATGGATCCAAGTTTGTTTGATGGATAATGGTATGAGTTTTGATATATTTGTAGGTAATACTATTCTATATGGATATTACATGTCATTCCATTTCTAGTGGTATCTTGAACGTCACATAACTCCTCATGATTTGAGAGTTATGGCCTTACGAAGTTGGAGGACCCTCATATGTCATCTAGAAGCCCCAAAAGGTCAAAGTAGTCAAAGTGGTTTAAGAGATTTTAGAAGGTAAATAATAAAGTGAAATGATGAATGTACTATAATTCAAAGTGAATACAAAATAAATTATTTAAATAAGAAATTTAACGGATAAATTAGAAGTGGGTTAACCCTAAAATAAGGAAAGTGGGCAAAGTGACCTAGAAGATGTTTTTAAGGAAGCTACTTGGAGAGTATAAATAAGAGACAAGGCTCTCTAATTTTAGATCACACTTGAGAATATTGAATATATATAGGTGTCTGAGGTAACCAAAGGATATCTAAGCTGAATTTCAGAGGGAAGGTGAAGAAAAGAAGGCCGAAATTCAAGGGAGGATAAATTCTTTTTATGATGCTTTCTAAGGTATGTTATTTACAGGTCATCTCACCATTTCGTAATAACATTTTTTATAGAATGATTCATAATGTGAAGTTTCTATGCCATTGAGAAAACATATCCAAGTATATGTGGTAAAAAATTCAGGTTGTGGGTCATTGTATTTTTGGAGTTACACTCCGTGGAAAATAAGGTTTGTGGCTAGTCTCGAAACTAGTCTAAAACATGTGTTTCGGGAAAAAAAGTCATAACTTATTCATAACAGATCCAAATTTAGTAATACCAAATGTGTTGGTTAGATTAAAATCTGTAGTATGGTGTGTAACATTTTCATATCTATTCAACAAATATTCCTTGTGGGGAACGCTCTACAAGGCCGCTCTCTAGAATAAGCCAAAATTAACCAATGTATGACATTTTTGCTATAACTCTTTTTCTGAGAGGTTTCAAGTAGTGAAACCTGGAGGAATTACACAAAACACACTGAAGAACATTGTGTATCAGTTTCATATCTTTATTCATTACAGGTATATTGTTAGGATTATTTCAAGTTAGGGTTGTTAACTAATCCAAAACTAGTCATGTGATACTAAAGAAAAGTTTGATGAAAATGCTAGTCTCTTGTTGTTAAAGTTAAGGAAGCTTTGCAGGTATGTGATCATATACACCAAGTCTATTACAAAGTTACAAATCATATTTGGATGATGAAATTGATGAGGGATTTTGGTTAAGGTACATGTTGGGTATATAGTTGAGACAAGTAGTTGATGAGTTGGCACATACATGAGGTGTATAGTTGATGATGTTGGTACATATTGATGAGTCATAGTTGATGAGTAGGTGACACATGATTGATAAATACTTGGTACATGGTTGGATGCACTTGTTTATGGTACAGGTTGATTACAGGTTGGTACATGGTTGATACACTTGTTTATGGTACAGGTTGATTACAGGTTGATGTACATGTTGATGCATGGTTCAGGTTTATTGGTACATGTTTACAGCAATATATCTCACAGTGATAGTGTGATAGTGGTTCCATCATTCTACTTCTACTTCAGGGTGGTTGGACAGGGCAAGGACATGTGGTTGTAGCCAACTTCTGGTTGTAGCCAGAGAACATAGGGGGTTGTAGCCTCATTCTGGTTGTAGCCATAGAATTGGGGAGTTAGAGCTTCCCTCAGGTTGTAGCCTGAGAAACTAGGACGTTGGAGCCTCCTTCCAGTTGCAGCTGGAAAACAAAGGAAGTTAGTGCTTCCAATGAATGTAATTCTTCAAGACATATAAGAAAAAGCATTCCGTGGTTTTCTCCCGATTTGGGTTTCCATGTAAAACAATGGTGTACTGTGTATGTGTATGATTGTTCATTTGTTCATTGCTCATTATTGGATGATAATTCTACATTGATACAACACTTGGATTATTTGGTTAAAAAGGATTATAATTTCTCTATTTCTGTTCTAAGACTTTTGCGATCATTGTTTTGTTCAGAGAGTTCTTTATAAACATTGTCCAGTCGACTCTTTAAAAAAAAAATAAAAAATAAAAATAAATTAATAAACAAACAAGTAATTAATTATTAAAACAAATAATTAATTAATTAAACAAACAATTATAATCTTTAAAAAATTATAATTATTGATTTCATTTTAATAAGTCGACTCCTTACAATAACTTTTCAATTATTTATATACGTGTTATATTCTTTTTTCCTTCATTTTTCACAAACGCTTTCCTGATGATGGACCACACTAGTTTGGTCCGAAACATTGAAAAACATAAAACCTATGCGATGGATCTGAAAGAACTCTCTGAATTTCTCTATTACTGATTCACCCCCCCCTCTCAGTAATCCAACAATTGGTATTAGAGCGGGTTCCTTCAGAAACCAGTTTAACCACTAAAAGGTAGATCATGGAAAGAAACAACCTGTATAAAAATGGAATACCACAGTTTGATGGACAAAGGTATGCTTTTTGGAGCATAAAGATGAAGACATATATATAGGCATAGGGATTTGAATTTTGGCAATCAATTGTAGATGGATACACAACACCAACAATTCCACCAACAAATGAAAAAGCAATGAAACTTGGTCAGAATAATTCCAAAGCCACAAATGCACTTTTGAATGGTCTCAATGAAACAATATTCACCAAAGTTGCACATTGTAAATATGCTAAAGAGATCTGGGATGTGCTTCGAAATATTTATGAAGGAGATTCAAAAGTCAAAGCAACAAAGCTTCAAACTTACAGAGGTCAGTTCAAACAACTAAAGATGAAGGAAGATGAGAATATTGCAGCCTACTTATCACGAGTCGATGAAACAATGAATGAAATCATAGGATTGGGAGAAGAAATCAAAGAATCTGTAATTGTTCAAAAGGTACTAAGATCTCTTCATATGAGATTTGACCCTAATATATCAGCACAAGAAGAAAGATCAGATCTAAACTCAATAATTATAGACGCATTGCATGGAATATTCACAACATATGAAATGAGAACTGAACAAGAAAATCCAGATGTAAAAGAAGCAACGTTCAAAGCATCCAAAATAATAAAGAAAAATAAAAATAAAAAAGAAGAACATAGTAGCAACAGTGACGTCTTAGAAGATGATAAAGAAGTGGCCAACTTTGTTAAAAGAATGAACAAGGGAATCGATGGTAGGTATAGAGCTACGCTTCCTTTAATTTATTTTAATTGTGATGGTATTGGTCATTTTGTTGACAAATGTCCTCATAAGAAAAAGATAAATGATGAAGGTTACTCAAAAGGCAAACAAACATATAAAGGCAAAATAACTACAAAGAAAGTTTTCAAGAAAAACTTATGCACCAAAAAAGACATCTCATCATCAAATGAAGATGAAGTGAATGAAACAGTGAGACACGAAGAGTTCTATTCATGGAAGTAGAAGACTCTGATAAAGAAGACTCCGAAGAAGAATATGAAGAAGCCGAAGAAGAATATGAAGAAGTCGAAGAAGAAATTTAAGAAGAAGAAGTTGACTACTGAGAATAATTGACGTGTACCATAGAAGTTATCAGAAGAGAAAAGAAGAAAAACAAGAAACTACAGGCGAAACTAGACAAGAAAGAAGATACTCAAGAACTAGAACAAATGATCACAAATTTGAAGGTTCAAATAGAAGAAGATAAAAGAATTGAAGAAGCACTCAAAGAACAACTAGAAGAAAAGGACAAGAACATTGGAAATTTGGAAGTAGGGATTGCCACATTAAGAAAGGATATTCAAAAGAAAAATATGCAGAATAGCTCAAAAGTTTCGGATGACATTATCAACAGTAAACGATCTCATCTTGACAAGTTCAGACTTGGATACAATCAGACAAAAAAGGGATCAAGATCCAAAACAACAGAGCAGTAAACATATCCAAAAAGCTATGCAGAAACAATCAAAGGGGATAGGAAGATATACAAGGAAGATTACAGGGATACTCCTCTACCGAGAAGATTCATATTTCAAAATCAACAACAGACAGATAGGCCTCAAGAAGAAGAAGGATTGATAAGAGCACCTCCTTTTAGAATATCTTCAACTCCTAGGTATCAAACTATATTTTTTGGTTTATGTTATGCATGTAATAATTTTGGACATAAAGCTGTGAATTGCAGAGCTAATAATAACTTTGAAAGTCATACACAAAAGGGTTATCCAAGAAGGCCTAGTGAAACATAGAGAAGTAGTTACAACAGGTTTGAATCTTTGAGCACTGAAGTGGAATGTTACAAATGTAACAAATTTGGACACATGGCCAAAGATTGCAGAATGACAGTCCCTCCTAGAGAACCACAACAGAATAACAATAGTCACATACATGAACCTCCAAAAAGGACATGGATAAGAAAGCAGAATCAGTATAGAAATGAAGAATGCACACTCGCTCTACAAGCTAAGAATAAGAAATGTGGTTGGTATGTTGATATTGGTTGTTCAAAACACATGACAGGTGATAGAGACATGTTTCTTACATTAAGAAAGGAAAGAGATGGATCAATCTCCTTCGAAAATGATGATTCAGCTAAAATCATTGGAAAATGCACAGTCAGAATTGGGAACAAGAATACAAAGGAAGAAAATGTTCTACTAGTAGAAGATATGAAACATAATCTTCTAAGTGTGAGTCAAATGTGTGACCAAGGTAATAAAGTTACTTTCGATTCACAAAAGTGCGAGATAAGAAAAGAAGGTTCAAGAAAATTGATTGCTACAGCTGCAAGAACTTCAAACAACATATATGTGTTAAGTGAAATTGGAAATGAAAAATGTTGTCTAGGATAGGAAGATGAAAGTTGGCTATGGCACAAAAGAATGGGTCACATACATTTTGATAACCTTGTCAAATTCAACAAAAGAGAAGCAGTCGGAGAAATGCCCCAGATCATGAAACCAACCAACACTTTATGCAAGCATTGTCAACAAGGAAAGCAAACAAAGACCAGGTTCAAATCAAATGAATATTCAACGACAAGACCACTGGAAATTGTGCACACTGATCTAGTTGGACCAACTACAACAAATGGTTTAAAAGGTGAGAAATACTTTATATTATTAGTTGATGATTATACAAGAATGAATGCAATTTACTTTCTCAAGAATAAGTCAGAAGCTTTTGAAAACTGTAAGATCTACAAGGAAATGGTTGAAAATGAAATGGATTCAAAAATCAAATGCTTGAGATCTGATAATGGAGGAGAGTTCACTTCAAAGGAATTTATGGATTATTGCAGCAGTCATGGAATAAAAACGCAATTCTCCGTTGCTAGGACACCTCAACATAATGGAGTTGTTGAAAGAAAGAACAAGACAGTATGGGAAATGGATTGAACAATGCTAATGGATTCCAAATTGACAGATATATTTTGGACACAAGAAGTGCGTACAACAGTTCACATTCAAAACAAAATAATTCTCACAACACTGACAAAACTCCCTACGAGCTATGGAAAGGAAGACCAACAAATGTGAAGCACTTCGGAGTTTTTGAAAGAAAATGCTACATCAAAAGAGAAGATGGTAGAATGAGAAAGTTTGACTTTCGTGTGGACAAAGGAGTACTTGTTGGTTACTCAAGTACAAGGAAAGCATACAAGTGTTACAATCTGAGATTGAACAAAGTTGTGGAAAGCATCAACGTAACAATTGATGAAATAGGCAGACCAAAATCAAAGGAAGAAGAAAATAAATCAATGGAATAGCCTTTCGAAGAAGAAGCAAAAGATGAAAAATAAGTAGAAGAGAATTCGACAGAAACAAAAGAGAAAGTTCAACAAGTGTCTCCAAAGACACCTAGAAGACGAGTACAGAAGAATCATCCTTCAGATCAGATTATCAGAAACAAAGATGCATGAGTTGAGACTAGAAGAATAATCCGTTCACTAGAACAAACACACCTAGCACTCTTATCTACAATTGAAGCAAACTGTTTTGAAGAAGGCAACAAGGCTGAATTTTGGAATAAGGCCATGGATAAAGAATTGGATCAAATAGAGAAAAATGACACTTGGGAATTGGTTCCAAGACCAAAGAATAAGAATGTGATCGAAACAAAATGGGTTTTCAGGAATAAATTGAATGAACATGGACATGTTACAAGGAACAAAACTAGATTGGTATGTAAAGGATATGCACAGATTGAAGGAATTGACTTTGAAGAGACATTTTCCCCAGTTTCCAGAATGGAAGCAATCCATTTTCTTTTAGCTTATGCATGCTCAAAAAATATTAAAGTGTATCAGATGGACGTAAAATCAACTTTTCTGAATGGGGAACTTGAAGAAGAAGTCTACATTGAACAACCAGAAGGATTTCAGTTGTCAGAGAACACATATTATGTGTGTAAATTAAAGAAGGCTTTGTATGGTCTAAAACAAGCTCTTAGAGCATGGTACTCTAGACTGGATAAGTATCTACAACAGGCATGGTTTATAAAAGGAAGTGCATACATCAACCTCTACATCAAGGTAAGTCAAGGTAATATTTTATTAATTGAAGTTTATGTTGATGATATTATTTTTGGTAGTGATGATGACAGGTTAAGCTAGAAATTTGGAAAGGATATGCAGAATGAATTTTAAATGTCATTACTTGGAGAACTATTCTTATTTCTGGGACTTCAGATATGTCAAAGAAACCAAGGAATTTTTATTTCTCAAACCAAGTATATCAGAGAAATGCTAAAGAGGTTCGGAATGGAATATCTCAAACTAGTTATCACTCCCATGCAAACCAGTTGCAAGTTGAGCAAAGATGATGATTCAAAGTCTACAGATCATAGGCAATACAAGTCAATGATTGAAAACCTACTATATGTGACAACATCCAGACCATATGTAATGTAGGCAGTTGGACAAGTGTTACACTTCAAAATTACTCACTACCATGATGACCTATTGTCGTCATTACTAGTGTCACAATTGTCGCATTTTGACCACAAGTGTTGCAAGTGTTGCAAACATCATACTGTCATCCTACCTATGTCGTGTCTCGAACGACATTAAGGACACTTAAAAGACACCTCCAAAGACTTATTTAAAAGAGGATAAATCACTTGACAGAGAGTACAATCCTTTTACCATGGAAAAAACCACTCAAAAATCATTTTTGGAGGGCAACGCTCCCCTACCCACTGTCAAAGAGTGCCAATGCTCCTTGACCTTCTTTGGGGGAGCGTTCCAATGCTTTGTGCACCCTTTTGGGGGAGCACTAAAATTTTTGAGCAAATATTGGGATGTTGAGGAAAGTCAGGAAAAAATCCCCTTCATTTCTAGAGTTGGTTGAATTCGAATCTGAGGTCAAGGCTCGATCTTAGGGAGGATCCACAACTGAAGGGGGAAGATCCTCAACCTATCCCAAGAATATATTAAGTGGTTAGGCCTCTCCAAGCCTTTATAAGGAGGCCTCCTCATGGTGAAAGGGAGAGACATTGAAGGCATCAAACTTATGATCTCATAAGGGAGATATCATTGAAGCATAATCAATTTGTGTGTGGATTACTTGAACAAAGGGTTGGAAAAGGAGAGCTGGGAGAGGCTGCTGCACCTTCATCAAAGGTCTGTAAGTATTCTCTATTGTTATCATTAATATACATATGTGCTTGGTTTGTTCCTTTCAAGGTTGTGTTTATTCTACATGAACTTGTTTCTATTAGATAGATTTGGTTTCAAGCTAATCTTAGTAGAATAGGAAGCTTGTTCTGTCTTTGTTTGGTTTGTAGGAATTATCGAGGAGCTTGGGGATCAAATCTCAACTTAGACTGTGCGAGGAAAAACATTTTTTAAAAGGTACACCTTTATTTCTCTTCTCTATACATTAGTTTAGCTAGATTTAAAAGGATGTCAGTGACCAAGGTTAACACCCTTTCTGTCTTGGTCTTAGGAGTCTAGAGCCCAAGAGGGAATCCACTTGTCCGCAGGGGGATTTCTCTGTAACAGAAATTGGTGAATCCACTGGGGATATCGAAGCTTTCAATTTTGGTTTCTTCCATAGATCTTGTTTTAGCCTTTGGTCATTTTTTGATCTTATTCATCCCGTGTCTCTGATTCTTAGATGTGTTGATTGGCTCCTTACTTCATCCCATACACTTTGAATTTCTGAGTTTGCTTGAGTTTTTGGATTTCTGGGCATTTTTCTGAATTTTGAGAGGATAGCGATCCCCTGCCTCTGCTACTAGAGCACTAGCGCTCCCTGGCAGGCTCCCATAGAGCGTTGCAACACTCTGATGCCCTTGACACCAGAGCACTGCTCTTTTTTTGATAAAAATATTGCAAGGAGTTGATCTCCGAGTCCCATTTTTGCTGTTTTCATTTGCTTAATATCATTACCACCTCATTGTATCCTTGTTTGGGTCTCCAACACCTTTATTTCTGAGAATGGATTACCTTTTGTTTGGATTTTTGACATTTTTTTTTCCTTGCTTTGAGTCTCTCTTCTCCTTTGAAGACTTGGAATCAATTTACTATTTTCTTCTCATTTATTTGACTGAATGAAAGCTATGGTAAGGAAAATTAGAGATCTATGAACCATTCCATTTGATCTTTGAGGTCATTTTCCCATCATTTCTCTTTTGTTTGAGATTTTTGGTTCTTTTTTGCAAATTTGGTTTTTCTTTTTTGTTTCTTGTTTGATCACAACAAGAGTGTGTTTTGTTTATGTGAAGTTTGCTTCTGATTGTTTAAATCTCATAGATCTTGAAGTCTGATTGACATAGGAAGCTTTACATCAAGCTGATTATCATTCACATACAAACAAAAGGTTATATTTTCATGATTGGTTTGGATATTAGAATGCATTTATGAAAATTTTAGCATTAGATTGGATTCCCGATTGAGAAACAATTGCATGAGGTTACTGCATCTTAGTGTTTGACAGTGAAAAAAACATTTTTCTCCTTCCCTTAAATAAACATTCATTGAAAGAAAAGACTGTTTATCATTTCTTATGCATTTTTTGGGAATTGAGTCATAATACCATCAGTTTCACTTTCATACACCCCTGAGTAAAGAACAATTGCAAAATCAACGCTAATTAAAATTAGTCTAGAACATTTTGTTTTTAGAATCTTCCACCAACATTAGACTAGGATTAATGCTTTGGATTAGGCTATGAGCATAACTCTCCAAAGCATTCAAAACAAACATTAGCATATTGCGATAGGGAGAGAAAATCCAATTGTCATATAGGCTTTCTAGGATCCCCCTCTCACACAGGGGTTACGCATGAGGTCGCGTTCGGGAAAGTTACAGAGATTATCCCTCCGTGGTTCAACCGTTCGTAGTAGTCAGATCGTATTTTGGGGGTTCTTCTTGAGTCTCAATTGTCTTCATTTGGTCTTGGTGCTTCGTGAATTCCAAATTCGTTTGGGGTCCTCTGGAGTTCTACCGATCCACTTGTCCTCAGTTCTCTCAAAGAATTCTGGACTTGTTTTCCTGCCCATACGTTCGGACTGTACTGTCGACTATACCCGCCCAGGGGCTGATTGCGAGTTGGTGTCCTTAGTAGCCATAATATTTAGGTTGTTTTACACAAGGTGGCGATGCAGGGAAGTCTTCGGTGTACCTTGAATAGACGGTCACTCAGTCTCCTTGGATGGTAAATCCACAATTACTGCATGGAATCTTGCACCAAGGCGTAATTTCGTTAAGTAGGTTGCCATCGTAACCGTTCCACCTGCTCATATCCTAGCCCCTTCTTGACTTGATCACGCGATGTTGGATTTCATCACCAACTAGTACGATCATCAAGAGAAGGTTTTTTTTGTTTGGTTTGAATCTTAGATTTTTAGTGTGTGCTGTTTCTTTTTGTTAGTTGGCCATAGATTTTTTGCGTAAAGTATTTGGTTTGGGCAATATTGGCCCTCCATGCCATTCACACAGAATGCAAGGGTTACCCCCAAAATATTCAGAGGGTTATCAACCTTTTCCAACTGATCCACCAGAGGGCTCTCCTCAACAGAGTGAGGTCCAAGACACCACCACTTCACAAGTGGAAAGCACTGACTCTTTAGAAAATTTCCAAATTTCTGATTCTCTGGAGTCTTTTCGACTTCCTCATGGTTATGAGAGACGTATTCTCTGACTAGATTCATCTGGAGAACTTGTTGTTGACACTTCCGGAATACCAACCAGACCACTTACCGGCCCTGAAGGCGAGAATCCCTTTTGGACTACTGACATATTTATAAGCCCACCTCTCATGGTGGAGGAGCTTTTCGGCTTAGGGGCAGATGTTGATATACCTGTCATATCCCAATTACCCAAAACATTTGCTACATACACGATACCCTTAAATCATTTTTCTGGTACACCCAGTAGTGCCACCGTCATGTCAGACGCTTAGTCAGTTGGTCCTCGTTCAACCATTTCTCTCCAGATGGCTCATTCCACTATGGTCCCACATGTTGCTACAATACCCTCCGGAAATGTGACACCATATAAAGCTCCAATTGGAACACCACTTAGACCAATTCCATCACTCCTACTTGGGTACAAAGCTCTGAATTCTTCCACTGCCAACACTACCCAGGTTACACCCGAAGTTTTTGGAATTTTTGTTTCTCCTGGATATAATGCCACTGCTAGTTCTATACTTACACCTTCGTTTGGAGGAGCTGGTGTTGGTGGCTCTAATCCAATTGGAGGCACCAATCATTTGTTCCTTTCTAGTTTCCAGATCCCTCTAGGCACTCAACCTCCCATTGGGGGGTAACCTCCATTTGGGGGGAAACCACCATTTGGGGGGCAACCTCCCACCAGGGGGAAACCTCCATTTGGTGGTCAAACTCAAATCGGGACACAACCTCCGCTTGGGGGGAAAACTCATACTGGAGTCCATAACCCATTATATGGAAATAATGCCACATAAAATCCTTGGCACATTCCTTTTCTGGGAAATCCACTATTCTCTGGGGGACAAAATCCTTAAGGACAACAACAACCTTTTTTTTTCCCACGGGACTAATATGTATCCTCCTCATGGAAAAAATGTTTATCCTCCTTATGGTCAAATAAATCATTTGGCTTACAATGCTCAGACCCCATCGAGTTATCCTCCCTTTGCAAATGCTTCTCAACCATCATCGAATCCTGGTTATACTGGTCAACAACAACCGTATGTAGGAGGACCTACTGGATACAATTATCCACCTAACCCAGTTTACGGTCCTACTAGTGTCCCTATGCCACACAAGTATCACCCTTAGGTTAACCAACAACTACCGTTTCTTGTGACTCTGGATCTTCCAGACTTGTCTCAGTTGACCAATGATCCTATACTACATTATCCTTTTTGGCCAGTGATTCCTGCTAAATTACCTTATGATATCCCAAAATTTGACGGTAAACCTGGAGAAGATCCGAATAACCATGTGATAACTTTCCATTTATGGCGTTCATCAAACTCCTTAATGGACGATTCTATACGTTTGTGTCTTTTCCAACGAACACTTACGGGCTCTGTAGCCAAGTGGTAAATTGAACTTCCACGTGGTTCTTTCCAAGATTTCAACGCCCTTGCCATGTCCTTTCTCAAGCACTTTCAACTACCCATTCGATACGATACGGGTACCGAACTCTTGACCTCCCTTTGTCAAACTAACTCCATGCATATCTCTGATCATATTCATGAGAGGAGATGACGACGATGGTTGATCAAAACAATCATTCCTGACCAGTTACTGGCATAATGGTTTACTAAATCACTTTTACCCTGGATTTCTTGTGATGTCGCCATGGGTGGTGTAGTCACAGATGAAGAAGCCATTTCTCGGGCTCAGTACTTAGATTTGGTTTATTCACAGTCTGGTACTTTGTATGAGTTGATCCCAAATGCTACCCGTGCCACTACCGATCCATCTAAACCTTCATCCACATCACATGCAGATGGAGTTATCGGCTCTGTCAAAACCCAATCTGCTTCCCAGTCGACTGGAACGACACATCAATCTGCTTCAGCACCCACTCCCAGTTCGACCTCACTCTCCTCTACCTCCCCCCAAACTTAAGTCTCTGAGGTGAATGCAGTTCAATCTGCCCCTTCACAACAATTCAGAGGTAAGAAGAAGACAAAAAATAAACCAAAAAATAATAATAACAATGAACAACCCAAAACTCAAACTCAAACACTTTCTATCGAAAAGCAACCACAACGGAAACCAAAATTCCCATGTCTCATTTGTGGTGACGATCACTACACTTGATATTTTCCACATCGTGATGAAGTGGCCAAACTTTTCAAGGGAAATTTCCAACCTGCCATGCTTACTTAGCCTTTTCCACAACAACAATCCATGGTTTCTCAAACCCCCTCTCCCCGGGGTATTTCTAGCCATCCTTCTCATGATGAGGCCTCGACAAGTGCCCATATTTATATGTTTAACGTGATTGATTTAATCACTCTCTCTATGACATACGACACACCAACTAAACCTGACAAACCAACGGTCACTAACAGTTCTTTACCGGGTCCATCACCATCCTCTGTTAGTCCTCTGACTGGATCACTTCAGATTGTGAAACCGTCGTTTAACTCTATATTACACCCTCCCAAGAGCACCATTAGTAAATCTACTTTTAATCCTAGTTCACGTGTCGCCCAAAACTACAACATTGTTGAAGATTTGGCTCAAGCACCGTGTGCTATGTCTGCGTTGGAAGTTCTACAGCATTGCCCAAGTCAACGTAGAACGCTCTTAGCTACTATTGGTGCTTTTGATCCTAATTTGTCCAACAATATTTCGTTTAACCTGGATAACTTTAAGTCTCGACTCTCTCACCAACTAGCTTTTCAAATCGATGTTGTTGTTCACAATCAACAAATCCACCGAACTAGCTTGGATGAGGGAGCCTCTACTTGTGTCATGTCTTTGGCTTGTTGGAAAAGCTTAAAATCACCCACACTTAACAAATCCCCTATGATGTTACGCACATTTGATGGGCGAGGTTTTCATCCTCATGGACTCTTGCAGTCACTAACCGTTCAGTTGGGTGGCAAAACCGTTTCTGTTGACGTCGAGGTGGTCGATGGTCCCCTCGATTACAACTTATTACTTAGAAGAAGTTGGTTTTATGCTATGAATGCCGTCACTTCATCGGTGTTTCAATGTGTACAATTTCCTCATCAAGGCAAAATTGTCACTATCAATCAACTAGACTTCTGTACACCCGATGCTCGCGCTCCTGCTACCAACAACATTCCTTTCTTGGGAGATCACAAGATCATGTATGAAAGCATTGGTGTTGGCTTGTTGAAAGATTCTAGCCTTATGGGTACCTTCCCTACACCACTTCCACCTACCACACATCATATTGCCACCATCAATATGATTTCGACTACGGTTTATCAATATTTGGAATCATCTGACCCTTGGATTGTACCTAGTCCTCTGGAATTCGATGCACTAGGTGATGCCATACCACTTAGTCCATTCGAGGAATCATACGCTGCTATCCAATCCACCTATCCCTCCTCAGATGACCAACATCTATTGGCACCCGACACCTACTCGATGCCATCTTGGTTGAATCCCTTGTCTTCCGTTTTTGACTACATTTCCCAAATTTTTCCTTTCGACGAATCTATTATGGAAATGATTAGCATTGATGAAGTACCTTGGGATGACAACCACCATCATTCTTCTTTTCTTCCACCTATCGAAGAAATACAGGAAGATATACACTCTATCTTCCCCCTCGATGTTGTTGATTCTCTGCAATCTCCTATTCTTACCCTGGATACTATTTCTGAGGGGAATTTAGGCAACATTTCTTCCACAGTCGTTATTGACATTTTGCTCAAAGAGGGTGTCGTGGAAAATATTAATCTTGGTGCTAATTGTTCGCCCGAGGAGGTTGTTTCTTATACTGCCTTATTCAAAGAATTCTAGGATGTATTTGCTTGGAGTTATGAGGAAATGCCAGGGATCAATCCGTCGATCATTGTGCATGAAATTAAAACTTACCAGGTGTTAAACCTGTTCGACAGAAACTCCGCCCGGTTCATCCCAAGAAAACCGCGGCTATAAAGGTAGAAGTTGAGAAACTTTTGAAGTCTGGCTTCATCTATCCTGTCCCCTTGACGAAATGGGTTTCTAACATTGTTTCGGTCGCTAAGAAACAAGGGACCATTCACTTCTGCGTTGATTATAGGGATCTCAATAAGGCTTGTCCGAAAGACAATTACCCTACGCCCTTCATTGACCAAATTATTGATAATTGCATTGGTAGCGTGATTTTCTCTTTCATGGATGGTTTCTTAGGGTACAACCAGATTGATATTTTACCTGCTGATCAACATAAGACAACCTTCACCTACCCGTGGGGAACTTTCTCCTATCGAAAGATACCGTTTGGCCTAAAAAACACTGGTGCCACATTCCAGCAGGCCATGTCATACGCTTTCCACGATATCAAACATATTGCGGAACCTTACCTTGATGATTCACCTGCCCACTCATCCTGTCGATCATACCATATTGGTCATCTACAAGATATTTTTCTTCGATGTCGGTTCTACCGTATTCGTTTGAACCCCCAGAAGTGTATATTTGCTGTCAAATCAGGTCGAATCCTTAGTTTCATCGTCTCCAAAGACGGGATTCGAGTGGATCCTTTAAAGATTAAAGCTATTCTTGCTTTACCTCCACCTAATAATTTGACCCAACTCCAAAGTTTGCAAGGGAAAGCAAACTTTCTTCGCCGTTTCGTGTGTAACTACATTGAGATTACTAACGAATTTATGCGATTGTTGCAGAAAGACACTCCTTTCATCTGGGATGACACTGCTCAATGATCTTTTGATGCTCTTAAGCATGCACTGACCAACACACCTTTGTTACATCCTCCAAATTATACGAAGGACTATATCCTTTACTTAGCATCCTCTACTTCCACTATTGCTACGGTGTTAGTTCAAGAGGACCCTACCAGTGAAGAACATGTGATATACTATCTGAAAAAAAGTCTATTCGGTCCCGAACTTTGATATTCACATGTTGAGAAGTTGGCTCTGGTAGCCGTCATCGTTGTCCATAGATTTCACCATTACATCTTGCTACGCACCACCACAGTTATCGCAGACTCAAACCCCATGTATCATATTCTAACACGTCAATTTCTTGGGGGAAAATATTCCAAATGGATTGTCATCCTTCAGGAATTCGATCTTGAATTTGCTAAGTCCAAATCCAAAAAGGCCTTGGTGTTTGCGGAGCTTATCTGCGACCTTCCTCATGCTAATGAAGATACCGAGCCCAGAGATTCTCTCCCGGATGAAACTCTGTTCCTCATCAACACGTTTGATCCTTGGTATGGAGACATCCTTGTTTATCTCCACACCCAACATTTTTAGCCTGATATCTCTCGTGAAGAACGTCGACGTATTCGTCACCATTCTCGTCGTTACCTTATCATCAACAACACTTTGTATCGCCATGGTATTGATACTAACCTTCGACGATGTTTGACTCATGAAGAGGCTGAACACATTCTGAATGACTGTCACCTTGAATCATGTGGTGGCCACCTTTCTGGGATGGCTACAACTCAATTTTTTTTACGTGCCGGCTACTTTTGGCCCTCAATTTTCAAATATTGTATTGAGGCAGTCAAAAAATGCCCATCTTGCCAAGTTTTTTACAAAAAGGCATGAACCCACCCTACTTCGCTGCATCCCATTATTTCCATCGACCTCTTTTCCAAATGGGGCATTGATTTCATGTAGTATAAGCCTACTTCAGCTGGGGGGCATAGTTATATAATCGTTGCCGTCGATTACTTCACAAAATGGGCTGCGACTATGCCTGCCTTTCTCAATGATGGCCATACTGTTGCTCTTTTCTTCTTCAACCACATCATCACTCACTTTGGTGTTCCACACACCATTGTCACTAATCATGGTTCTCACTTTCAAAACCAGATGATGAGTGAGTTGCATGCCAAGTTCGGTTTTCGCCATGAAAACTCATCCTCGTACTATCCTAAGGAAAATAGACAAGTTGAAGCTATCAACAAGGTCCTTAAAACCATGATTCAATGTATGGTAAGGGAAAACAAGACATGTTGGCATCTACAACTTTTCTCCGTTCTCTGGGCTTACCGTACCTCAGTGAAGACTTCTACTAGATTCACTCCTTTCCAGTTAGTATATGGCATAGAAGCTGTTTTACCAATCAAGTACGAAATTCCCTCGTTGAAACTTAAAGTAGAACTCCTGCCCCATACTTATGCTGAAGAAGAAGGTTTCCTATATCTGAATAGGTTGGATGAAACACGTCGTGATGCTACTCCCGTTAAAGAGACGTATCAAAAGCGAATCAAGAATCAATATGAAAAATCTTCCACCCTCGTACTTTTGTATAAGGAGACCTAGTCCTCGTCTATGACGAGGCTCATGATAAGTTAGGGACATGCAAGTTAGAACCTCTGTGGCATGGTCCTTACATCGTTAAATGTTTTTTACATAGAGGCGCCTACGATTTAGTCGACTACGACGAAATATCCGTGGGTGAGCCCTAAAACAGGGTTTACCTTAAGAAGTACTATGCTTAAAATATCTAGCATGCGTGCTTTGTACACTATTGTATTTTTAGTTTGGTATGTCTTTTTATTTTGCATGCTCGAGTTTTATCCTTAGCCGCTTATACTGTGTCTTGTGTTTTCATGCGCAAATGAATTATTCCTTTCCTATCTTTGCTAGGTTTGCGGATGGCACTAGTTGACACACCTAGAACATTACTTCTGCAGCTTGGGTCATTTACCACTCTGATGAGCTGGTGATTTCATGAGGTATTTTCTTAGGATTGACAACTAACAACATGGCAGAATATCATGCTATCATCGTACTTTTAACCAAAGCCTCCTCCCTAGGTGTTTCTCGTATGATCGTTAACCTAGACTCTCAACTTGTGGTCTGTCAACTTAATCGAATCTATGCTATTTGCAATCCTATCCTACTACGTCACCACCTACGAGTTCGTCATCTTGAAAAAATGTTTGATTTTATTGAATACAGACACATACCAAGAGAACTCAATACCATTTCAGATTCGTTAGAAAAATACATCATGGATCGGTATCTCGCACATAGATAAGGTTTCATAAAGGAAATAAATCATACATCACATGTAAATTAAAACACATCACACTAAAAACATCATTTGGCACTGTAAAAAATCAGATATTTGTATATATATTGTGTGATGGAAAAGTTTGGTTACATCAAAAAGTACATAGAAGGGGAAAATATTGGGTGTTCACACCCATAAACATCGTCATACAGACTATACAATCATCAGGAAGACTCTACTCTTCCTGCATCACATTGTGCTTCGAATAGCACATCACAGTGTGGGCTGCTCGCCTCAGTAAAGAGTTTAGACTCTCAGGCACTCCCACCGTGTGTCTCTGTATATGTAGGGGCACTTCCCTCCTCCTAAGAGGAGGGATACCCATCGTGAGGGCTTGGAGGTTTCTTTCAACCTCCTAGAGACCTCCTACTACTATCCCTTGATCTACCACTATCTAAGCATCCCCGCGACGCCCCGGTGCCGGTATCTCTGCCGAACATGTTGCTCCCCTATCTACATGATGAAATGATACATCCATCCATGCTCCCCCAAAAATCCACTCTGGCGTATGGGAAGTCTTCTATCATGATCAATTAGCGTCTCGTCCAAGCAAAGAAATCACCAGTGAACTTGAACTTTGACTCTGATCCTAGCCTCAGAGACAGACTAGTTCATCACTCCATATGTGGTTCTCCCATCGGCCGTACTGCTAATGAAATATGAGGTTGCATCTGAGGAATGTGTTCTAGGAAGAACGAAACCAAGAATGAACCATATCCGAACTGCTTTTGCTGCCCTGCTCTACATCTCGTAATCTTCTACTTCACATTCTGAAGGAATCCTACACTCTAGTTAAATAGTGTTGGCTCTAGACACTCTAAGCCATAGGCCACCTGTGATCTTGAAATTAAGTGCGAGCTGGTACTTCCCGCTATACTCGTAATGGAAAATAGAATGGATCAGAGAGGTAGATTCCTGATGTATTTGATCGCGATTCTAGCTCCCACTAATCTCGATCCTAGGACACAATAATTTTCCAAGCACTCTTCTACAGGCGCGGGAAGTTCCCTTTGTTCGGATAAAATAACAGGGGCCCCTCATTTTGAGAGGCTAGTCAGGAAGTACACATATTCCAACTTAATGGTAAGAAGCTGTGTTCCAATTTGGAACCCCTGTTCCGCAATGTTCCACAACCCGATCATATACTCGAGAAGAAGAACCTCTTTCTTCATCTTTTACATCTTAAAGAACTTGAGGAGACCGCAGTTCCTCAATTCATCCCTTGAACGGGGACTTTGCAATGCAACCACGTCATTGAGCTCATGCTTTCTTTCTTTCCACTCGATCATGACTTTTGCCGAATTTACCTACAATCAACAACAAGCAAACATCATTAGTCATGCTATTTTGACAATTTTTGGGAAATTAAAAACTTAAAAGTATTTTTTACTCTACTTAGGATGCCAATGCCCCCTTTACACTCACATTAGAGAGCCAACTCTCCCTTCAGAGGCTCACCAGGGTGCTATTAATTGTTCACAACGCTTTCCTTACCCTTTTGGAGGAGCGCTGACGTTTTCTGTTGGGCATTTCTTGTGTGTTTTGGGCAGTGCCCCTATCACTCCTACATTAGAGAGTTGGCGCCATCTTACCAAGCTTTGAGGGGCGTTGGAAAAATCGGGCAACACTCCCCCTCGAATTCTAGAGGAGCATCGAGCCCTTTTGGGCGCTTGAGACCTCCCAGAGCATCATTTTTAAGACTCAGTAATTGCTTAAAAACAAAATGTGAACCATGCAAATTGAAGGAAAGGGAAAGAGCACCAACTTGATCCAGACGACGACATAAATAGTTGACTGGAGCTCCGACACCGTTGAACGCAATAATCACCCTCCAAATCTCAATTTCTCCACTGTTAAAGTCTTTGCACAAATAAAGTGGTAAAAGACATTTTTTCCCATATTTCTATTTATAAAATTTTATTTTTTCCAAAGCATAGTTATTTTGGGTTTTTGAGAAATATTTTGGAGGCATTATTAATACCCTGGTGGGCAGTTTTGTCATTACTAGCAGGTTTCAGAGCAATTTTGTTTGTTTCTTATCTTGTCACATTAACGAGCATGGTCTTTCGTTCATTTTCACACTTGAAAAAACATGAGAACACACCGAGTAACCTTTTATCTCTTTTTCGGACTTGCATGGATAAATGAAAAAGGAACCCCTTGGAGTCGTCTTTAAGCTCTTTTCAGACTCTCTAAATGTGAAAAGATTGTCGAGTGATCTTGCTTCCTTTCCCACTCATTAAAAGGTTTTAAAGGGCATATTTCGAGTGATAATTTCTCTTTTTCGGCCTCGCGAGACTAACATTACTAAAAAGGAATACCCTGGAGTCATCTTTAAGTTCTTTTCAGACTCTCTAAACATGAAAAATCATCGAGTTTACCTTCTCTGGACTCGTTAAACAATCATACATTGAAGGTCCCATATGGGACTGAACCCTTACTTCTTCCAGTTCCTTAAACAAAGGAAGAGGGACTTATCAAAGGTAAGTTATATCGAGCATGTGTTACCCTCCTCGAGCTCGTTAAATTAAAAAGAGGTACTCATCTATCTGGATGGGGGAAAAATTTGAAAGAAGCAAGCTAAGCAGTTTTTGAGAACATCATCAGTCACCCTTATAGTCACCCTTGAACATGAAACTTTGTCTTTTCACACATTTTAATCCGTTGAACCTATGCACTGAACCAATCCTCTGAGTTTCTTTACTCCTTTGGGTCACCCGATGAAATTCACAGTATCCACTGCATCATCGTGTTTTGGTCTATGTCATGTTTCTGCTATTGTGCCTCAGTGTTAAAGGGGAGTATCTACCTCGAGAGTTAGCCATCACAAATATCCTGTTTCAATACTCGTGTCAGTCCATGTTCATTTGATTTACCAATTTACATCTCTATGTCAGTTTCATGTCGTTGATGGGTGATACATCAAGGCCCTCCTTCGACGAGTATGTTCCTGTCGACTTCAACACATTATCTAGGAATTAGACTTTGAAACTAGTTAGTACCTTGGGACCTGCATGCCTCAATGGTAGGCCTCCTCACTTCTGAAAATTTACATCATTGACCTCTGATCGGATGATTCCACGGATGTTCGAATTCAACTCATCTATTCAAATTTGCTGGAATGTAATAGAGTACCTTGGGAATCATTGACATCAATGGTGATTTCCCTTGCGCTTGTTAACAATTTACCTCATTGACCAATAATCAAGTGGTTTCTGCCATGTTTGACATCAAGACATCTATTCACATGGTTAGATTCGTACTACACCAGGAACGGTAAGAAGACCCTGGGTTGAGTAATCATTCTAATATGTACTTTATGTAGGTTGCGACAAAGTTTCTTTTGAACATTGACACATATACTGTCACATAGATCCACTTTGTATTGGTCGTGGCTATGTCTTGTCGTCTCATAGATCCACTGTGTATTCTTCATGGCTGTGATCAGTTTAGGTCATGGGAGTATAGATCCACAATGTATCTTTAGTGGCTATACCTTTTTGTCAATATAATTATGGATTTGCAGTGTATTTTATGGCGGCCATACCTTGAAAGTCTTTATCACTCAAGCATAGGTATGCCTGCCTTGGGTTTGAAACATGTCATAATATTTGTTTGATGGTTGTGTGCAACTTCTACCAGGTTCTCTAAGCTCATACCCTTGCTCAAAAAAGTCTACAAAGTACTTCATTCATCACTTTTCATCTTCTAACTTCGCACTTTGGGGGGAAATCTGTTACACATAAAAATTACTCACTACCATGATGACCTATTGTCGTCATTACCAGTGTTGCATTTTGACCACAAGTGTCGCAAGTGTTGAAAACATCATATTGTCATCCTACCTATGTCGTGTCTCGAACGATGTTAAGGACACTTAAAAGACACTCCAAAGATTGATTTAAAAGAGGAGAAATAATTTGACAGATAGTACAAGCCTTTTACCATGGAAAAAACCACTCAAAAATCATTTTTGGAGGGCAATGCTCCCCTACCCACTATTAGGGAGTGCCAACGCTCCTTAGCCTTCTCTGGGGGAGCATTCCAATGCTCTGTGCACCCTTTTGGGGGAGCACTGGCCTTTTTGAGCAAATATTGGGCTGTTGAGGAAAATCTGGAAATAATCCCTTTCATCTCTGGAGTTGGTTGAATTCAAATCTGAGGTCAAGGCTCGATCTTAGGGAGGATCCACAACTGAAGGAGGAATATCCTCAACCTATACCAAGAATATCTTAAGTGGTTAGGCCTCTCCAAGCCTATATAAGGAGGCCTCCTCATGGTGAAAGAGAGAGACATTGAAGGCATCAAACTTATGATCTCATAAGGGAGATATCATTGAAGCATAATCAGTTTGTGTGTGGATTACTTGAGCAAAGGGTTGGACAAGGAGAGCGGGGAGAGGTTGCATAAAAGAACATCGGAGTTGAGTATGTCGGCACAAAAGAACAAGTGGAAGACATCTTTGAAAAACCACTTCCACGGAAAGCCTTTGAGTATCTTCACCAGAGACTCAGAGTTATTTCTACTCCAAAATGAATTCTTTTGAATGCTTACCTTATATGTCTTAGATGTACACGAGGAAGCACCATAAAGAGGAAAATTCATTCAGGGGGAGCAACCCCGGATGGAAAGATACCTTTTCCATTGATGACAAAGGGGAATAGATTCATCAGATGCATAGAACAAAGGCATGGTTCTAGGGGGAGAAATGGTCACAAATATGTAGAGGATAGAGGCATGTTTCCAGGGGGAGCATGAGTGGTATGACTTCAGTATTGCATGACATAATTTCAGTTTTGCATAAGAGTGTTTCCATCAATGCCAAGGGGGGAGATTTTTTTTATTAAGGTTGGTTGTCATTGATGTCAACCCTTTAAGAAATCTTGATATCACAAAGGATGAACTCCAAAGTGGTCCCCTTATGGTGAAAGCCCTCACGGGAAGACACTTTGTAGATTGAGTTATCCTAGAAGTATGGTTAGAGAACCCATGGTTATTTATGGAATAATGAGATGAAGGTCAATGAATTTGTCAGTTAAACTATTCTAGATGGATAGTGCTTGTCATTCCATTTTCGGTGGTATGTGGAACGTCACATAACTCCTCACAGTTAGAGAGTTATGGCCATAAGAAGTTGGAGAACCCAGGTTTGTGTAATGGACCCAAGTTTGTTTGATGGATAATGGTATGAGTTTTAATATATTTGTAGGTAATACTATTCTATATGGAGAGTATGTGGAACGTCACATAACTCCTCAC
>ML795529.1:404982-453891 GCA_009831015.1 Picea engelmannii
AAAAGAATGAACAAGGGAATCGATGGTAGGTATAGAGCTACGCTTCCTTTAATTTATTTTAATTGTGATGGTATTGGTCATTTTGTTGACAAATGTCCTCATAAGAAAAAGATAAATGATGAAGGTTACTCAAAAGGCAAACAAACATATAAAGGCAAAATAACTACAAAGAAAGTTTTCAAGAAAAACTTATGCACCAAAAAAGACATCTCATCATCAAATGAAGATGAAGTGAATGAAACAGTGAGACACGAAGAGTTCTATTCATGGAAGTAGAAGACTCTGATAAAGAAGACTCCGAAGAAGAATATGAAGAAGCCGAAGAAGAATATGAAGAAGTCGAAGAAGAAATTTAAGAAGAAGAAGTTGACTACTGAGAATAATTGACGTGTACCATAGAAGTTATCAGAAGAGAAAAGAAGAAAAACAAGAAACTACAGGCGAAACTAGACAAGAAAGAAGATACTCAAGAACTAGAACAAATGATCACAAATTTGAAGGTTCAAATAGAAGAAGATAAAAGAATTGAAGAAGCACTCAAAGAACAACTAGAAGAAAAGGACAAGAACATTGGAAATTTGGAAGTAGGGATTGCCACATTAAGAAAGGATATTCAAAAGAAAAATATGCAGAATAGCTCAAAAGTTTCGGATGACATTATCAACAGTAAACGATCTCATCTTGACAAGTTCAGACTTGGATACAATCAGACAAAAAAGGGATCAAGATCCAAAACAACAGAGCAGTAAACATATCCAAAAAGCTATGCAGAAACAATCAAAGGGGATAGGAAGATATACAAGGAAGATTACAGGGATACTCCTCTACCGAGAAGATTCATATTTCAAAATCAACAACAGACAGATAGGCCTCAAGAAGAAGAAGGATTGATAAGAGCACCTCCTTTTAGAATATCTTCAACTCCTAGGTATCAAACTATATTTTTTGGTTTATGTTATGCATGTAATAATTTTGGACATAAAGCTGTGAATTGCAGAGCTAATAATAACTTTGAAAGTCATACACAAAAGGGTTATCCAAGAAGGCCTAGTGAAACATAGAGAAGTAGTTACAACAGGTTTGAATCTTTGAGCACTGAAGTGGAATGTTACAAATGTAACAAATTTGGACACATGGCCAAAGATTGCAGAATGACAGTCCCTCCTAGAGAACCACAACAGAATAACAATAGTCACATACATGAACCTCCAAAAAGGACATGGATAAGAAAGCAGAATCAGTATAGAAATGAAGAATGCACACTCGCTCTACAAGCTAAGAATAAGAAATGTGGTTGGTATGTTGATATTGGTTGTTCAAAACACATGACAGGTGATAGAGACATGTTTCTTACATTAAGAAAGGAAAGAGATGGATCAATCTCCTTCGAAAATGATGATTCAGCTAAAATCATTGGAAAATGCACAGTCAGAATTGGGAACAAGAATACAAAGGAAGAAAATGTTCTACTAGTAGAAGATATGAAACATAATCTTCTAAGTGTGAGTCAAATGTGTGACCAAGGTAATAAAGTTACTTTCGATTCACAAAAGTGCGAGATAAGAAAAGAAGGTTCAAGAAAATTGATTGCTACAGCTGCAAGAACTTCAAACAACATATATGTGTTAAGTGAAATTGGAAATGAAAAATGTTGTCTAGGATAGGAAGATGAAAGTTGGCTATGGCACAAAAGAATGGGTCACATACATTTTGATAACCTTGTCAAATTCAACAAAAGAGAAGCAGTCGGAGAAATGCCCCAGATCATGAAACCAACCAACACTTTATGCAAGCATTGTCAACAAGGAAAGCAAACAAAGACCAGGTTCAAATCAAATGAATATTCAACGACAAGACCACTGGAAATTGTGCACACTGATCTAGTTGGACCAACTACAACAAATGGTTTAAAAGGTGAGAAATACTTTATATTATTAGTTGATGATTATACAAGAATGAATGCAATTTACTTTCTCAAGAATAAGTCAGAAGCTTTTGAAAACTGTAAGATCTACAAGGAAATGGTTGAAAATGAAATGGATTCAAAAATCAAATGCTTGAGATCTGATAATGGAGGAGAGTTCACTTCAAAGGAATTTATGGATTATTGCAGCAGTCATGGAATAAAAACGCAATTCTCCGTTGCTAGGACACCTCAACATAATGGAGTTGTTGAAAGAAAGAACAAGACAGTATGGGAAATGGATTGAACAATGCTAATGGATTCCAAATTGACAGATATATTTTGGACACAAGAAGTGCGTACAACAGTTCACATTCAAAACAAAATAATTCTCACAACACTGACAAAACTCCCTACGAGCTATGGAAAGGAAGACCAACAAATGTGAAGCACTTCGGAGTTTTTGAAAGAAAATGCTACATCAAAAGAGAAGATGGTAGAATGAGAAAGTTTGACTTTCGTGTGGACAAAGGAGTACTTGTTGGTTACTCAAGTACAAGGAAAGCATACAAGTGTTACAATCTGAGATTGAACAAAGTTGTGGAAAGCATCAACGTAACAATTGATGAAATAGGCAGACCAAAATCAAAGGAAGAAGAAAATAAATCAATGGAATAGCCTTTCGAAGAAGAAGCAAAAGATGAAAAATAAGTAGAAGAGAATTCGACAGAAACAAAAGAGAAAGTTCAACAAGTGTCTCCAAAGACACCTAGAAGACGAGTACAGAAGAATCATCCTTCAGATCAGATTATCAGAAACA
Organism: Picea engelmannii; assembly: GCA_009831015.1. Taxonomy (NCBI): domain Eukaryota; kingdom Viridiplantae; phylum Streptophyta; class Pinopsida; order Pinales; family Pinaceae; genus Picea; species Picea engelmannii. The sequence continues at coordinate 407,706 of ML795529.1, forward strand.
AAGATGCATGAGTTGAGACTAGAAGAATAATCCGTTCACTAGAACAAACACACCTAGCACTCTTATCTACAATTGAAGCAAACTGTTTTGAAGAAGGCAACAAGGCTGAATTTTGGAATAAGGCCATGGATAAAGAATTGGATCAAATAGAGAAAAATGACACTTGGGAATTGGTTCCAAGACCAAAGAATAAGAATGTGATCGAAACAAAATGGGTTTTCAGGAATAAATTGAATGAACATGGACATGTTACAAGGAACAAAACTAGATTGGTATGTAAAGGATATGCACAGATTGAAGGAATTGACTTTGAAGAGACATTTTCCCCAGTTTCCAGAATGGAAGCAATCCATTTTCTTTTAGCTTATGCATGCTCAAAAAATATTAAAGTGTATCAGATGGACGTAAAATCAACTTTTCTGAATGGGGAACTTGAAGAAGAAGTCTACATTGAACAACCAGAAGGATTTCAGTTGTCAGAGAACACATATTATGTGTGTAAATTAAAGAAGGCTTTGTATGGTCTAAAACAAGCTCTTAGAGCATGGTACTCTAGACTGGATAAGTATCTACAACAGGCATGGTTTATAAAAGGAAGTGCATACATCAACCTCTACATCAAGGTAAGTCAAGGTAATATTTTATTAATTGAAGTTTATGTTGATGATATTATTTTTGGTAGTGATGATGACAGGTTAAGCTAGAAATTTGGAAAGGATATGCAGAATGAATTTTAAATGTCATTACTTGGAGAACTATTCTTATTTCTGGGACTTCAGATATGTCAAAGAAACCAAGGAATTTTTATTTCTCAAACCAAGTATATCAGAGAAATGCTAAAGAGGTTCGGAATGGAATATCTCAAACTAGTTATCACTCCCATGCAAACCAGTTGCAAGTTGAGCAAAGATGATGATTCAAAGTCTACAGATCATAGGCAATACAAGTCAATGATTGAAAACCTACTATATGTGACAACATCCAGACCATATGTAATGTAGGCAGTTGGACAAGTGTTACACTTCAAAATTACTCACTACCATGATGACCTATTGTCGTCATTACTAGTGTCACAATTGTCGCATTTTGACCACAAGTGTTGCAAGTGTTGCAAACATCATACTGTCATCCTACCTATGTCGTGTCTCGAACGACATTAAGGACACTTAAAAGACACCTCCAAAGACTTATTTAAAAGAGGATAAATCACTTGACAGAGAGTACAATCCTTTTACCATGGAAAAAACCACTCAAAAATCATTTTTGGAGGGCAACGCTCCCCTACCCACTGTCAAAGAGTGCCAATGCTCCTTGACCTTCTTTGGGGGAGCGTTCCAATGCTTTGTGCACCCTTTTGGGGGAGCACTAAAATTTTTGAGCAAATATTGGGATGTTGAGGAAAGTCAGGAAAAAATCCCCTTCATTTCTAGAGTTGGTTGAATTCGAATCTGAGGTCAAGGCTCGATCTTAGGGAGGATCCACAACTGAAGGGGGAAGATCCTCAACCTATCCCAAGAATATATTAAGTGGTTAGGCCTCTCCAAGCCTTTATAAGGAGGCCTCCTCATGGTGAAAGGGAGAGACATTGAAGGCATCAAACTTATGATCTCATAAGGGAGATATCATTGAAGCATAATCAATTTGTGTGTGGATTACTTGAACAAAGGGTTGGAAAAGGAGAGCTGGGAGAGGCTGCTGCACCTTCATCAAAGGTCTGTAAGTATTCTCTATTGTTATCATTAATATACATATGTGCTTGGTTTGTTCCTTTCAAGGTTGTGTTTATTCTACATGAACTTGTTTCTATTAGATAGATTTGGTTTCAAGCTAATCTTAGTAGAATAGGAAGCTTGTTCTGTCTTTGTTTGGTTTGTAGGAATTATCGAGGAGCTTGGGGATCAAATCTCAACTTAGACTGTGCGAGGAAAAACATTTTTTAAAAGGTACACCTTTATTTCTCTTCTCTATACATTAGTTTAGCTAGATTTAAAAGGATGTCAGTGACCAAGGTTAACACCCTTTCTGTCTTGGTCTTAGGAGTCTAGAGCCCAAGAGGGAATCCACTTGTCCGCAGGGGGATTTCTCTGTAACAGAAATTGGTGAATCCACTGGGGATATCGAAGCTTTCAATTTTGGTTTCTTCCATAGATCTTGTTTTAGCCTTTGGTCATTTTTTGATCTTATTCATCCCGTGTCTCTGATTCTTAGATGTGTTGATTGGCTCCTTACTTCATCCCATACACTTTGAATTTCTGAGTTTGCTTGAGTTTTTGGATTTCTGGGCATTTTTCTGAATTTTGAGAGGATAGCGATCCCCTGCCTCTGCTACTAGAGCACTAGCGCTCCCTGGCAGGCTCCCATAGAGCGTTGCAACACTCTGATGCCCTTGACACCAGAGCACTGCTCTTTTTTTGATAAAAATATTGCAAGGAGTTGATCTCCGAGTCCCATTTTTGCTGTTTTCATTTGCTTAATATCATTACCACCTCATTGTATCCTTGTTTGGGTCTCCAACACCTTTATTTCTGAGAATGGATTACCTTTTGTTTGGATTTTTGACATTTTTTTTTCCTTGCTTTGAGTCTCTCTTCTCCTTTGAAGACTTGGAATCAATTTACTATTTTCTTCTCATTTATTTGACTGAATGAAAGCTATGGTAAGGAAAATTAGAGATCTATGAACCATTCCATTTGATCTTTGAGGTCATTTTCCCATCATTTCTCTTTTGTTTGAGATTTTTGGTTCTTTTTTGCAAATTTGGTTTTTCTTTTTTGTTTCTTGTTTGATCACAACAAGAGTGTGTTTTGTTTATGTGAAGTTTGCTTCTGATTGTTTAAATCTCATAGATCTTGAAGTCTGATTGACATAGGAAGCTTTACATCAAGCTGATTATCATTCACATACAAACAAAAGGTTATATTTTCATGATTGGTTTGGATATTAGAATGCATTTATGAAAATTTTAGCATTAGATTGGATTCCCGATTGAGAAACAATTGCATGAGGTTACTGCATCTTAGTGTTTGACAGTGAAAAAAACATTTTTCTCCTTCCCTTAAATAAACATTCATTGAAAGAAAAGACTGTTTATCATTTCTTATGCATTTTTTGGGAATTGAGTCATAATACCATCAGTTTCACTTTCATACACCCCTGAGTAAAGAACAATTGCAAAATCAACGCTAATTAAAATTAGTCTAGAACATTTTGTTTTTAGAATCTTCCACCAACATTAGACTAGGATTAATGCTTTGGATTAGGCTATGAGCATAACTCTCCAAAGCATTCAAAACAAACATTAGCATATTGCGATAGGGAGAGAAAATCCAATTGTCATATAGGCTTTCTAGGATCCCCCTCTCACACAGGGGTTACGCATGAGGTCGCGTTCGGGAAAGTTACAGAGATTATCCCTCCGTGGTTCAACCGTTCGTAGTAGTCAGATCGTATTTTGGGGGTTCTTCTTGAGTCTCAATTGTCTTCATTTGGTCTTGGTGCTTCGTGAATTCCAAATTCGTTTGGGGTCCTCTGGAGTTCTACCGATCCACTTGTCCTCAGTTCTCTCAAAGAATTCTGGACTTGTTTTCCTGCCCATACGTTCGGACTGTACTGTCGACTATACCCGCCCAGGGGCTGATTGCGAGTTGGTGTCCTTAGTAGCCATAATATTTAGGTTGTTTTACACAAGGTGGCGATGCAGGGAAGTCTTCGGTGTACCTTGAATAGACGGTCACTCAGTCTCCTTGGATGGTAAATCCACAATTACTGCATGGAATCTTGCACCAAGGCGTAATTTCGTTAAGTAGGTTGCCATCGTAACCGTTCCACCTGCTCATATCCTAGCCCCTTCTTGACTTGATCACGCGATGTTGGATTTCATCACCAACTAGTACGATCATCAAGAGAAGGTTTTTTTTGTTTGGTTTGAATCTTAGATTTTTAGTGTGTGCTGTTTCTTTTTGTTAGTTGGCCATAGATTTTTTGCGTAAAGTATTTGGTTTGGGCAATATTGGCCCTCCATGCCATTCACACAGAATGCAAGGGTTACCCCCAAAATATTCAGAGGGTTATCAACCTTTTCCAACTGATCCACCAGAGGGCTCTCCTCAACAGAGTGAGGTCCAAGACACCACCACTTCACAAGTGGAAAGCACTGACTCTTTAGAAAATTTCCAAATTTCTGATTCTCTGGAGTCTTTTCGACTTCCTCATGGTTATGAGAGACGTATTCTCTGACTAGATTCATCTGGAGAACTTGTTGTTGACACTTCCGGAATACCAACCAGACCACTTACCGGCCCTGAAGGCGAGAATCCCTTTTGGACTACTGACATATTTATAAGCCCACCTCTCATGGTGGAGGAGCTTTTCGGCTTAGGGGCAGATGTTGATATACCTGTCATATCCCAATTACCCAAAACATTTGCTACATACACGATACCCTTAAATCATTTTTCTGGTACACCCAGTAGTGCCACCGTCATGTCAGACGCTTAGTCAGTTGGTCCTCGTTCAACCATTTCTCTCCAGATGGCTCATTCCACTATGGTCCCACATGTTGCTACAATACCCTCCGGAAATGTGACACCATATAAAGCTCCAATTGGAACACCACTTAGACCAATTCCATCACTCCTACTTGGGTACAAAGCTCTGAATTCTTCCACTGCCAACACTACCCAGGTTACACCCGAAGTTTTTGGAATTTTTGTTTCTCCTGGATATAATGCCACTGCTAGTTCTATACTTACACCTTCGTTTGGAGGAGCTGGTGTTGGTGGCTCTAATCCAATTGGAGGCACCAATCATTTGTTCCTTTCTAGTTTCCAGATCCCTCTAGGCACTCAACCTCCCATTGGGGGGTAACCTCCATTTGGGGGGAAACCACCATTTGGGGGGCAACCTCCCACCAGGGGGAAACCTCCATTTGGTGGTCAAACTCAAATCGGGACACAACCTCCGCTTGGGGGGAAAACTCATACTGGAGTCCATAACCCATTATATGGAAATAATGCCACATAAAATCCTTGGCACATTCCTTTTCTGGGAAATCCACTATTCTCTGGGGGACAAAATCCTTAAGGACAACAACAACCTTTTTTTTTCCCACGGGACTAATATGTATCCTCCTCATGGAAAAAATGTTTATCCTCCTTATGGTCAAATAAATCATTTGGCTTACAATGCTCAGACCCCATCGAGTTATCCTCCCTTTGCAAATGCTTCTCAACCATCATCGAATCCTGGTTATACTGGTCAACAACAACCGTATGTAGGAGGACCTACTGGATACAATTATCCACCTAACCCAGTTTACGGTCCTACTAGTGTCCCTATGCCACACAAGTATCACCCTTAGGTTAACCAACAACTACCGTTTCTTGTGACTCTGGATCTTCCAGACTTGTCTCAGTTGACCAATGATCCTATACTACATTATCCTTTTTGGCCAGTGATTCCTGCTAAATTACCTTATGATATCCCAAAATTTGACGGTAAACCTGGAGAAGATCCGAATAACCATGTGATAACTTTCCATTTATGGCGTTCATCAAACTCCTTAATGGACGATTCTATACGTTTGTGTCTTTTCCAACGAACACTTACGGGCTCTGTAGCCAAGTGGTAAATTGAACTTCCACGTGGTTCTTTCCAAGATTTCAACGCCCTTGCCATGTCCTTTCTCAAGCACTTTCAACTACCCATTCGATACGATACGGGTACCGAACTCTTGACCTCCCTTTGTCAAACTAACTCCATGCATATCTCTGATCATATTCATGAGAGGAGATGACGACGATGGTTGATCAAAACAATCATTCCTGACCAGTTACTGGCATAATGGTTTACTAAATCACTTTTACCCTGGATTTCTTGTGATGTCGCCATGGGTGGTGTAGTCACAGATGAAGAAGCCATTTCTCGGGCTCAGTACTTAGATTTGGTTTATTCACAGTCTGGTACTTTGTATGAGTTGATCCCAAATGCTACCCGTGCCACTACCGATCCATCTAAACCTTCATCCACATCACATGCAGATGGAGTTATCGGCTCTGTCAAAACCCAATCTGCTTCCCAGTCGACTGGAACGACACATCAATCTGCTTCAGCACCCACTCCCAGTTCGACCTCACTCTCCTCTACCTCCCCCCAAACTTAAGTCTCTGAGGTGAATGCAGTTCAATCTGCCCCTTCACAACAATTCAGAGGTAAGAAGAAGACAAAAAATAAACCAAAAAATAATAATAACAATGAACAACCCAAAACTCAAACTCAAACACTTTCTATCGAAAAGCAACCACAACGGAAACCAAAATTCCCATGTCTCATTTGTGGTGACGATCACTACACTTGATATTTTCCACATCGTGATGAAGTGGCCAAACTTTTCAAGGGAAATTTCCAACCTGCCATGCTTACTTAGCCTTTTCCACAACAACAATCCATGGTTTCTCAAACCCCCTCTCCCCGGGGTATTTCTAGCCATCCTTCTCATGATGAGGCCTCGACAAGTGCCCATATTTATATGTTTAACGTGATTGATTTAATCACTCTCTCTATGACATACGACACACCAACTAAACCTGACAAACCAACGGTCACTAACAGTTCTTTACCGGGTCCATCACCATCCTCTGTTAGTCCTCTGACTGGATCACTTCAGATTGTGAAACCGTCGTTTAACTCTATATTACACCCTCCCAAGAGCACCATTAGTAAATCTACTTTTAATCCTAGTTCACGTGTCGCCCAAAACTACAACATTGTTGAAGATTTGGCTCAAGCACCGTGTGCTATGTCTGCGTTGGAAGTTCTACAGCATTGCCCAAGTCAACGTAGAACGCTCTTAGCTACTATTGGTGCTTTTGATCCTAATTTGTCCAACAATATTTCGTTTAACCTGGATAACTTTAAGTCTCGACTCTCTCACCAACTAGCTTTTCAAATCGATGTTGTTGTTCACAATCAACAAATCCACCGAACTAGCTTGGATGAGGGAGCCTCTACTTGTGTCATGTCTTTGGCTTGTTGGAAAAGCTTAAAATCACCCACACTTAACAAATCCCCTATGATGTTACGCACATTTGATGGGCGAGGTTTTCATCCTCATGGACTCTTGCAGTCACTAACCGTTCAGTTGGGTGGCAAAACCGTTTCTGTTGACGTCGAGGTGGTCGATGGTCCCCTCGATTACAACTTATTACTTAGAAGAAGTTGGTTTTATGCTATGAATGCCGTCACTTCATCGGTGTTTCAATGTGTACAATTTCCTCATCAAGGCAAAATTGTCACTATCAATCAACTAGACTTCTGTACACCCGATGCTCGCGCTCCTGCTACCAACAACATTCCTTTCTTGGGAGATCACAAGATCATGTATGAAAGCATTGGTGTTGGCTTGTTGAAAGATTCTAGCCTTATGGGTACCTTCCCTACACCACTTCCACCTACCACACATCATATTGCCACCATCAATATGATTTCGACTACGGTTTATCAATATTTGGAATCATCTGACCCTTGGATTGTACCTAGTCCTCTGGAATTCGATGCACTAGGTGATGCCATACCACTTAGTCCATTCGAGGAATCATACGCTGCTATCCAATCCACCTATCCCTCCTCAGATGACCAACATCTATTGGCACCCGACACCTACTCGATGCCATCTTGGTTGAATCCCTTGTCTTCCGTTTTTGACTACATTTCCCAAATTTTTCCTTTCGACGAATCTATTATGGAAATGATTAGCATTGATGAAGTACCTTGGGATGACAACCACCATCATTCTTCTTTTCTTCCACCTATCGAAGAAATACAGGAAGATATACACTCTATCTTCCCCCTCGATGTTGTTGATTCTCTGCAATCTCCTATTCTTACCCTGGATACTATTTCTGAGGGGAATTTAGGCAACATTTCTTCCACAGTCGTTATTGACATTTTGCTCAAAGAGGGTGTCGTGGAAAATATTAATCTTGGTGCTAATTGTTCGCCCGAGGAGGTTGTTTCTTATACTGCCTTATTCAAAGAATTCTAGGATGTATTTGCTTGGAGTTATGAGGAAATGCCAGGGATCAATCCGTCGATCATTGTGCATGAAATTAAAACTTACCAGGTGTTAAACCTGTTCGACAGAAACTCCGCCCGGTTCATCCCAAGAAAACCGCGGCTATAAAGGTAGAAGTTGAGAAACTTTTGAAGTCTGGCTTCATCTATCCTGTCCCCTTGACGAAATGGGTTTCTAACATTGTTTCGGTCGCTAAGAAACAAGGGACCATTCACTTCTGCGTTGATTATAGGGATCTCAATAAGGCTTGTCCGAAAGACAATTACCCTACGCCCTTCATTGACCAAATTATTGATAATTGCATTGGTAGCGTGATTTTCTCTTTCATGGATGGTTTCTTAGGGTACAACCAGATTGATATTTTACCTGCTGATCAACATAAGACAACCTTCACCTACCCGTGGGGAACTTTCTCCTATCGAAAGATACCGTTTGGCCTAAAAAACACTGGTGCCACATTCCAGCAGGCCATGTCATACGCTTTCCACGATATCAAACATATTGCGGAACCTTACCTTGATGATTCACCTGCCCACTCATCCTGTCGATCATACCATATTGGTCATCTACAAGATATTTTTCTTCGATGTCGGTTCTACCGTATTCGTTTGAACCCCCAGAAGTGTATATTTGCTGTCAAATCAGGTCGAATCCTTAGTTTCATCGTCTCCAAAGACGGGATTCGAGTGGATCCTTTAAAGATTAAAGCTATTCTTGCTTTACCTCCACCTAATAATTTGACCCAACTCCAAAGTTTGCAAGGGAAAGCAAACTTTCTTCGCCGTTTCGTGTGTAACTACATTGAGATTACTAACGAATTTATGCGATTGTTGCAGAAAGACACTCCTTTCATCTGGGATGACACTGCTCAATGATCTTTTGATGCTCTTAAGCATGCACTGACCAACACACCTTTGTTACATCCTCCAAATTATACGAAGGACTATATCCTTTACTTAGCATCCTCTACTTCCACTATTGCTACGGTGTTAGTTCAAGAGGACCCTACCAGTGAAGAACATGTGATATACTATCTGAAAAAAAGTCTATTCGGTCCCGAACTTTGATATTCACATGTTGAGAAGTTGGCTCTGGTAGCCGTCATCGTTGTCCATAGATTTCACCATTACATCTTGCTACGCACCACCACAGTTATCGCAGACTCAAACCCCATGTATCATATTCTAACACGTCAATTTCTTGGGGGAAAATATTCCAAATGGATTGTCATCCTTCAGGAATTCGATCTTGAATTTGCTAAGTCCAAATCCAAAAAGGCCTTGGTGTTTGCGGAGCTTATCTGCGACCTTCCTCATGCTAATGAAGATACCGAGCCCAGAGATTCTCTCCCGGATGAAACTCTGTTCCTCATCAACACGTTTGATCCTTGGTATGGAGACATCCTTGTTTATCTCCACACCCAACATTTTTAGCCTGATATCTCTCGTGAAGAACGTCGACGTATTCGTCACCATTCTCGTCGTTACCTTATCATCAACAACACTTTGTATCGCCATGGTATTGATACTAACCTTCGACGATGTTTGACTCATGAAGAGGCTGAACACATTCTGAATGACTGTCACCTTGAATCATGTGGTGGCCACCTTTCTGGGATGGCTACAACTCAATTTTTTTTACGTGCCGGCTACTTTTGGCCCTCAATTTTCAAATATTGTATTGAGGCAGTCAAAAAATGCCCATCTTGCCAAGTTTTTTACAAAAAGGCATGAACCCACCCTACTTCGCTGCATCCCATTATTTCCATCGACCTCTTTTCCAAATGGGGCATTGATTTCATGTAGTATAAGCCTACTTCAGCTGGGGGGCATAGTTATATAATCGTTGCCGTCGATTACTTCACAAAATGGGCTGCGACTATGCCTGCCTTTCTCAATGATGGCCATACTGTTGCTCTTTTCTTCTTCAACCACATCATCACTCACTTTGGTGTTCCACACACCATTGTCACTAATCATGGTTCTCACTTTCAAAACCAGATGATGAGTGAGTTGCATGCCAAGTTCGGTTTTCGCCATGAAAACTCATCCTCGTACTATCCTAAGGAAAATAGACAAGTTGAAGCTATCAACAAGGTCCTTAAAACCATGATTCAATGTATGGTAAGGGAAAACAAGACATGTTGGCATCTACAACTTTTCTCCGTTCTCTGGGCTTACCGTACCTCAGTGAAGACTTCTACTAGATTCACTCCTTTCCAGTTAGTATATGGCATAGAAGCTGTTTTACCAATCAAGTACGAAATTCCCTCGTTGAAACTTAAAGTAGAACTCCTGCCCCATACTTATGCTGAAGAAGAAGGTTTCCTATATCTGAATAGGTTGGATGAAACACGTCGTGATGCTACTCCCGTTAAAGAGACGTATCAAAAGCGAATCAAGAATCAATATGAAAAATCTTCCACCCTCGTACTTTTGTATAAGGAGACCTAGTCCTCGTCTATGACGAGGCTCATGATAAGTTAGGGACATGCAAGTTAGAACCTCTGTGGCATGGTCCTTACATCGTTAAATGTTTTTTACATAGAGGCGCCTACGATTTAGTCGACTACGACGAAATATCCGTGGGTGAGCCCTAAAACAGGGTTTACCTTAAGAAGTACTATGCTTAAAATATCTAGCATGCGTGCTTTGTACACTATTGTATTTTTAGTTTGGTATGTCTTTTTATTTTGCATGCTCGAGTTTTATCCTTAGCCGCTTATACTGTGTCTTGTGTTTTCATGCGCAAATGAATTATTCCTTTCCTATCTTTGCTAGGTTTGCGGATGGCACTAGTTGACACACCTAGAACATTACTTCTGCAGCTTGGGTCATTTACCACTCTGATGAGCTGGTGATTTCATGAGGTATTTTCTTAGGATTGACAACTAACAACATGGCAGAATATCATGCTATCATCGTACTTTTAACCAAAGCCTCCTCCCTAGGTGTTTCTCGTATGATCGTTAACCTAGACTCTCAACTTGTGGTCTGTCAACTTAATCGAATCTATGCTATTTGCAATCCTATCCTACTACGTCACCACCTACGAGTTCGTCATCTTGAAAAAATGTTTGATTTTATTGAATACAGACACATACCAAGAGAACTCAATACCATTTCAGATTCGTTAGAAAAATACATCATGGATCGGTATCTCGCACATAGATAAGGTTTCATAAAGGAAATAAATCATACATCACATGTAAATTAAAACACATCACACTAAAAACATCATTTGGCACTGTAAAAAATCAGATATTTGTATATATATTGTGTGATGGAAAAGTTTGGTTACATCAAAAAGTACATAGAAGGGGAAAATATTGGGTGTTCACACCCATAAACATCGTCATACAGACTATACAATCATCAGGAAGACTCTACTCTTCCTGCATCACATTGTGCTTCGAATAGCACATCACAGTGTGGGCTGCTCGCCTCAGTAAAGAGTTTAGACTCTCAGGCACTCCCACCGTGTGTCTCTGTATATGTAGGGGCACTTCCCTCCTCCTAAGAGGAGGGATACCCATCGTGAGGGCTTGGAGGTTTCTTTCAACCTCCTAGAGACCTCCTACTACTATCCCTTGATCTACCACTATCTAAGCATCCCCGCGACGCCCCGGTGCCGGTATCTCTGCCGAACATGTTGCTCCCCTATCTACATGATGAAATGATACATCCATCCATGCTCCCCCAAAAATCCACTCTGGCGTATGGGAAGTCTTCTATCATGATCAATTAGCGTCTCGTCCAAGCAAAGAAATCACCAGTGAACTTGAACTTTGACTCTGATCCTAGCCTCAGAGACAGACTAGTTCATCACTCCATATGTGGTTCTCCCATCGGCCGTACTGCTAATGAAATATGAGGTTGCATCTGAGGAATGTGTTCTAGGAAGAACGAAACCAAGAATGAACCATATCCGAACTGCTTTTGCTGCCCTGCTCTACATCTCGTAATCTTCTACTTCACATTCTGAAGGAATCCTACACTCTAGTTAAATAGTGTTGGCTCTAGACACTCTAAGCCATAGGCCACCTGTGATCTTGAAATTAAGTGCGAGCTGGTACTTCCCGCTATACTCGTAATGGAAAATAGAATGGATCAGAGAGGTAGATTCCTGATGTATTTGATCGCGATTCTAGCTCCCACTAATCTCGATCCTAGGACACAATAATTTTCCAAGCACTCTTCTACAGGCGCGGGAAGTTCCCTTTGTTCGGATAAAATAACAGGGGCCCCTCATTTTGAGAGGCTAGTCAGGAAGTACACATATTCCAACTTAATGGTAAGAAGCTGTGTTCCAATTTGGAACCCCTGTTCCGCAATGTTCCACAACCCGATCATATACTCGAGAAGAAGAACCTCTTTCTTCATCTTTTACATCTTAAAGAACTTGAGGAGACCGCAGTTCCTCAATTCATCCCTTGAACGGGGACTTTGCAATGCAACCACGTCATTGAGCTCATGCTTTCTTTCTTTCCACTCGATCATGACTTTTGCCGAATTTACCTACAATCAACAACAAGCAAACATCATTAGTCATGCTATTTTGACAATTTTTGGGAAATTAAAAACTTAAAAGTATTTTTTACTCTACTTAGGATGCCAATGCCCCCTTTACACTCACATTAGAGAGCCAACTCTCCCTTCAGAGGCTCACCAGGGTGCTATTAATTGTTCACAACGCTTTCCTTACCCTTTTGGAGGAGCGCTGACGTTTTCTGTTGGGCATTTCTTGTGTGTTTTGGGCAGTGCCCCTATCACTCCTACATTAGAGAGTTGGCGCCATCTTACCAAGCTTTGAGGGGCGTTGGAAAAATCGGGCAACACTCCCCCTCGAATTCTAGAGGAGCATCGAGCCCTTTTGGGCGCTTGAGACCTCCCAGAGCATCATTTTTAAGACTCAGTAATTGCTTAAAAACAAAATGTGAACCATGCAAATTGAAGGAAAGGGAAAGAGCACCAACTTGATCCAGACGACGACATAAATAGTTGACTGGAGCTCCGACACCGTTGAACGCAATAATCACCCTCCAAATCTCAATTTCTCCACTGTTAAAGTCTTTGCACAAATAAAGTGGTAAAAGACATTTTTTCCCATATTTCTATTTATAAAATTTTATTTTTTCCAAAGCATAGTTATTTTGGGTTTTTGAGAAATATTTTGGAGGCATTATTAATACCCTGGTGGGCAGTTTTGTCATTACTAGCAGGTTTCAGAGCAATTTTGTTTGTTTCTTATCTTGTCACATTAACGAGCATGGTCTTTCGTTCATTTTCACACTTGAAAAAACATGAGAACACACCGAGTAACCTTTTATCTCTTTTTCGGACTTGCATGGATAAATGAAAAAGGAACCCCTTGGAGTCGTCTTTAAGCTCTTTTCAGACTCTCTAAATGTGAAAAGATTGTCGAGTGATCTTGCTTCCTTTCCCACTCATTAAAAGGTTTTAAAGGGCATATTTCGAGTGATAATTTCTCTTTTTCGGCCTCGCGAGACTAACATTACTAAAAAGGAATACCCTGGAGTCATCTTTAAGTTCTTTTCAGACTCTCTAAACATGAAAAATCATCGAGTTTACCTTCTCTGGACTCGTTAAACAATCATACATTGAAGGTCCCATATGGGACTGAACCCTTACTTCTTCCAGTTCCTTAAACAAAGGAAGAGGGACTTATCAAAGGTAAGTTATATCGAGCATGTGTTACCCTCCTCGAGCTCGTTAAATTAAAAAGAGGTACTCATCTATCTGGATGGGGGAAAAATTTGAAAGAAGCAAGCTAAGCAGTTTTTGAGAACATCATCAGTCACCCTTATAGTCACCCTTGAACATGAAACTTTGTCTTTTCACACATTTTAATCCGTTGAACCTATGCACTGAACCAATCCTCTGAGTTTCTTTACTCCTTTGGGTCACCCGATGAAATTCACAGTATCCACTGCATCATCGTGTTTTGGTCTATGTCATGTTTCTGCTATTGTGCCTCAGTGTTAAAGGGGAGTATCTACCTCGAGAGTTAGCCATCACAAATATCCTGTTTCAATACTCGTGTCAGTCCATGTTCATTTGATTTACCAATTTACATCTCTATGTCAGTTTCATGTCGTTGATGGGTGATACATCAAGGCCCTCCTTCGACGAGTATGTTCCTGTCGACTTCAACACATTATCTAGGAATTAGACTTTGAAACTAGTTAGTACCTTGGGACCTGCATGCCTCAATGGTAGGCCTCCTCACTTCTGAAAATTTACATCATTGACCTCTGATCGGATGATTCCACGGATGTTCGAATTCAACTCATCTATTCAAATTTGCTGGAATGTAATAGAGTACCTTGGGAATCATTGACATCAATGGTGATTTCCCTTGCGCTTGTTAACAATTTACCTCATTGACCAATAATCAAGTGGTTTCTGCCATGTTTGACATCAAGACATCTATTCACATGGTTAGATTCGTACTACACCAGGAACGGTAAGAAGACCCTGGGTTGAGTAATCATTCTAATATGTACTTTATGTAGGTTGCGACAAAGTTTCTTTTGAACATTGACACATATACTGTCACATAGATCCACTTTGTATTGGTCGTGGCTATGTCTTGTCGTCTCATAGATCCACTGTGTATTCTTCATGGCTGTGATCAGTTTAGGTCATGGGAGTATAGATCCACAATGTATCTTTAGTGGCTATACCTTTTTGTCAATATAATTATGGATTTGCAGTGTATTTTATGGCGGCCATACCTTGAAAGTCTTTATCACTCAAGCATAGGTATGCCTGCCTTGGGTTTGAAACATGTCATAATATTTGTTTGATGGTTGTGTGCAACTTCTACCAGGTTCTCTAAGCTCATACCCTTGCTCAAAAAAGTCTACAAAGTACTTCATTCATCACTTTTCATCTTCTAACTTCGCACTTTGGGGGGAAATCTGTTACACATAAAAATTACTCACTACCATGATGACCTATTGTCGTCATTACCAGTGTTGCATTTTGACCACAAGTGTCGCAAGTGTTGAAAACATCATATTGTCATCCTACCTATGTCGTGTCTCGAACGATGTTAAGGACACTTAAAAGACACTCCAAAGATTGATTTAAAAGAGGAGAAATAATTTGACAGATAGTACAAGCCTTTTACCATGGAAAAAACCACTCAAAAATCATTTTTGGAGGGCAATGCTCCCCTACCCACTATTAGGGAGTGCCAACGCTCCTTAGCCTTCTCTGGGGGAGCATTCCAATGCTCTGTGCACCCTTTTGGGGGAGCACTGGCCTTTTTGAGCAAATATTGGGCTGTTGAGGAAAATCTGGAAATAATCCCTTTCATCTCTGGAGTTGGTTGAATTCAAATCTGAGGTCAAGGCTCGATCTTAGGGAGGATCCACAACTGAAGGAGGAATATCCTCAACCTATACCAAGAATATCTTAAGTGGTTAGGCCTCTCCAAGCCTATATAAGGAGGCCTCCTCATGGTGAAAGAGAGAGACATTGAAGGCATCAAACTTATGATCTCATAAGGGAGATATCATTGAAGCATAATCAGTTTGTGTGTGGATTACTTGAGCAAAGGGTTGGACAAGGAGAGCGGGGAGAGGTTGCATAAAAGAACATCGGAGTTGAGTATGTCGGCACAAAAGAACAAGTGGAAGACATCTTTGAAAAACCACTTCCACGGAAAGCCTTTGAGTATCTTCACCAGAGACTCAGAGTTATTTCTACTCCAAAATGAATTCTTTTGAATGCTTACCTTATATGTCTTAGATGTACACGAGGAAGCACCATAAAGAGGAAAATTCATTCAGGGGGAGCAACCCCGGATGGAAAGATACCTTTTCCATTGATGACAAAGGGGAATAGATTCATCAGATGCATAGAACAAAGGCATGGTTCTAGGGGGAGAAATGGTCACAAATATGTAGAGGATAGAGGCATGTTTCCAGGGGGAGCATGAGTGGTATGACTTCAGTATTGCATGACATAATTTCAGTTTTGCATAAGAGTGTTTCCATCAATGCCAAGGGGGGAGATTTTTTTTATTAAGGTTGGTTGTCATTGATGTCAACCCTTTAAGAAATCTTGATATCACAAAGGATGAACTCCAAAGTGGTCCCCTTATGGTGAAAGCCCTCACGGGAAGACACTTTGTAGATTGAGTTATCCTAGAAGTATGGTTAGAGAACCCATGGTTATTTATGGAATAATGAGATGAAGGTCAATGAATTTGTCAGTTAAACTATTCTAGATGGATAGTGCTTGTCATTCCATTTTCGGTGGTATGTGGAACGTCACATAACTCCTCACAGTTAGAGAGTTATGGCCATAAGAAGTTGGAGAACCCAGGTTTGTGTAATGGACCCAAGTTTGTTTGATGGATAATGGTATGAGTTTTAATATATTTGTAGGTAATACTATTCTATATGGAGAGTATGTGGAACGTCACATAACTCCTCACNGTTTGAGAGTTATGGCCTTACGAAGTTGGAGGACCCTCATATGTCATCTAGAAGCCCCAAAAAGTCAAAGTAGTCAAAGTGGTTTAAGAGATTTTAGAAGGTAAATAATAAAGTGAAGTGATGAGTGTACTATAATTCAAAGTGAATACAAATTAAATTATTTAAATAATAAATTTAATGGAGAAATTAGAAGTGGGTTAACCCTAACATAAGGAAAGTAGGCAAAGTGACCTAAAAGATGTTTTTAAGGAAGCTACTTGGAGAGTATAAATAAGAGGCAAGACTCTCTCATTTTAGATCACACTTGAGAATATTGAATATCTATAGGTGTCTGATGTAACCAAAGGATATCTAAGCCAAATTTCAGAGGGAAGGTGAAGAAAATAATGATGGAATTCAAGGGAGGATAAATTCTTTTGATGATGTTTTCTAAGGTGTTTCGGGAAAAAAACGTCATAACTTCTTCATAATAGATCCAAATTCAGTAAGACCAAATGTGTTGGTTAGAGTATAGTCTATAGTATTTTGTGTAACATTTTCTGATCTATTCAACAAATATTCCATGTAGGGCACGCTCTACAAGGTCTCTCTCTAGAATAAGCTAGAATTCAGCAAGGTATGCCATTTTTGCTATAACTCCTTTTTTGAGAGGTTTCAAGTAGTGACACCTGGAGGAATTGTATAAAAACACCGAAGAAAATTATGTATCAGTTTCAGATCTTTATTCATTACAGGTACATAGTTATGATTATTTCAAGTTGGGGTTGTTGACTAATCCAAAGCCAGTCATGTGAGACTAAAGAAAAGTTTGATGAAAATGCTAGTCTCTTGTTGTTAAAGTTAAGGAAGGTTTGGAGGTATGTGATCATATACAACAGGTCTATTACAGAGTTTCAAATCATATTTGGATGATGAAATTGATGAGGGCTTTTGGTTAAGGTACATGTTAGGTACATGGTTGAGACAAGTAGTTGATGAGTTTGCACATACATGAGGTGTATAGTTGATGAGGTTGGTACATATTGATGAGTCATAGTTGACGAGTAGGTGAAAAATGATTGGTACATACTTGATACATGGTTGGATGTAATTTTTTATGGTACATGTTGATTAAAAGTTGTTTGGTATAGGTTGGTGCATGGTTGAAGCACTTGTTTGTGGTACAGGTTGATTACAGGTTGAGGTATAGTTTGATGCCTGGTTCAGGTTTATTAGTACATGTTTACAACTGTATATCTCACAGTGATAGTGTGACAATGGTTCCATCATTCTACTTCTACTTCAGGGAAATTGGATGTGGCAAGGATGGGTGGTTATAGCCACCTTCCGGTTGTAGTTGGAGAACATAGGGGGTTGTAGTTTCCTTCTGGTTGTAGCCAGAGAATTGGGGAGTTGGAGCTTCCCTCAGGTTGTATCTTGAGAAACTAGGAGTTTTGAGCCTCCTTCCAGTTGCAGCTGGAAAACAAAGGAACTTGGTGCTTCCAATGAATGTAATTCTTCAAGACATATAAGAAAAAACATTCCGTGGTTTTCTTCTGGTTTGGGTTTCCACGTAAAACACTGATGTACTGTTTATGTGTATGATTGTTCATCTATTCATTGCTCATTATTGGATGATAATTCTAAATTCATATAACACTTGGATTATTTGGTTAAAAAGGATTATAATTGCTCTATTACTGATTCAACCCCCCCTCTTAGTAATCCAACATCAATACCATGAACTTGCTGAAAGCCTTTGGCGACAAGCCTGGCTTTGTATCTGCTAATATTTCGATCCACTACACTCTTGGTCCCGTAGAACCATCTACATCTGAATAGATTCCTCCCAGAAGGAAGGGGAACCAGATCCCAAGTCCAATTCTTGAGGGAGTTGTACTCCTCCTGCATGGTGGATTCCCAAAAGGGATTTCCAGCAGCCTTGCCATAAGACTGTGGATCTGAAGAATGAACCAAGAAAAGATGCCTGGATGGAAATGGTTCAGTGGCAGTGAGTGAAACAAGAGGCTCCTCAAAATCATGTCGAGTCCTCCTAGTATTGGCTGGATCATCAACGAGATCCCCTACATCCTGAAGAGTAGTCTGTGCCCACTTGGGCCTCTGCTCTAGCTCTGCAACTGCATCTGGATGTTATGACTCTGCATCTGATTGTACTAACTCTAAATCTAAATCATCTGAGTCCTCTTAATTAGAACTCTTGTCTGAAGAAGAGTCAACATGTGCATGATCATCATCTCGAACAGGTGGAAGAATGAAGGTGTCTGCATGCAGCTGCTGAGGTGCATGCGAGACACTTTCCTCGAATTGGACACTTCGATCAATGATGAGCCGATCCGAGGAAAGATCAACAAGCCTATATCCCTTCACACCATCGGGGTATCCAACAAAAATACATTCAGTGCTTTGTGGACCAAGTGCCTTCCTCTTTTCAGAGGGAATCTGGGCCCATGCACGTGAATCGAAAATGCGAAAGTGGGTCACTTCCGGTTTGAGGCTGCTCCAAGCCTCGTAGGGGGTCTTATCCTTAAAAAATCTACGAGGATATATTTTTTGGATGTATGTTGCACAATTAATTGCTTTGGCCCATATTCTATGTGGTAGTGACTTTGTTGCAACATGCAAGATTCCATCTCTTTTAGAGATTTGTTTTTCCACTCAACAACTCTGTTTTGCTGTAGAGTATAGGAAACTATGTGCTGCAATTGAATCCCTGCCTCATGGAAAAGATTATGGATCTCATGATTTACATACTCTCCCCCATTATTAATTCAGAGGAATTCGATCTTCTTTCCAGACTGTGTCTCAACCAGGGCTTTGAAATCTTTGAGGTGTTGAAAGACCTCAAATTTTTTCCTGAGAAAGTAGATCCATGTAAAACGTGAGAAATCATTAACAAAAATGAGAAAAAAACTCGCTTTGCTGATCGATGGATGCAGAAAAGGACCCGTAAGGTCATTGTGGATCAGATCTAAAGGTGCAGAAGCTCGCTGAGACTTTCCTTTGTCGAATTTCTCTTGAGGGTGTTTTCCGAGAGCACATCCCTCACATACTCCCTTGGAGCAATGGATGTCTAGTAGACCATCAACCAATATTTTCTTGCTAATCTGTTGCATGTATTTGAAATTCAAATGTCCAAACCTTTCATGCCATATCCTACTACTTTCATCAACATGAGTAAGTAGTAAAGCAGAATCAGGTTCAATGAATTCAAAAAAAGTATACAATCTAGACTGATGATTTACCTCATCGGTAGCAACCCTGGAGTTGGTTTGCATGTCATAGATGTCCATGAAATTTGGTGTGAATATGACTTTCTTTCCAGTGTTGGAATTCGTTATCTGATACATGGAGAGAAGGTTGACAACAAGTTTGGGAACGTGCAACACATTCTTGAAGCTTCCGTTGGTGAGTTCAATCCTTCCTTTGCCAGTAACTTCAGCATAAGAGTTGTCCCCCATCATAATAGGAGGACCTTTGCATGCATCCAAATAAGAATATATTTCTTTTGATGCAACCATGTGATGTGATGCTCCTGAATCCATGATCCAAGCATTGGGAGAGGAGTTGATGGAAATCAAGTTATGGCTAGAATTGCCTTTCTTGGAAATCAGATCTTCCAAGGTTATTTTTATGAAGTATTTGAGTCATTATATCAATTTGTTTTTGCATGCATGTGGATTCTAGATGGAATCCTTTGTGACAGTATGAGCATTTCTCCCCCTTTCTCCCCTTTTCCCCTTTGGATCCGTAGGCATCGATGAAGGGTTTTGTGTACCCTTCCTTCCTCGAATGTGCATGAACTTTCTATTTATCTTTATCTTTAGATTTATGATATTTGTGGCTGCCATCATGCACAGTGAGTGCATGCACCCTTGGGCCTTTGATTGTGCCCATGTTGATGAGTTTGGTTTGCTATTTTGTCGGGGATTCGATAAAGTGAGAAGGCATCTTCTAGGTGGATTTGGAGGTGAATATGACATAATGGAATGTGGATACAAATACAAATAATTCATAACCAAGCTTTGAGAGAATGGCGAGAACCATTTGTTTCTTCTCCTTCAATTTATCAACCCCGCAAGCTTTGAGTTGCAACTGTAATCCTTGAATTTTGTAAAGAAATCTTGGATATTGTCGAAGCTTTTTGGATCCAATATGAGCAGCTCCACCTCTAGCATGTGTCCCCTCATCTCATCCCATTTTCCAAAGAGCCCTTCCAAGGTGGTCCATGCTTCATTGAGAATCTTACGGGAAGATATGTGAAAAAGGAGATCGAGAGAAATAAGACTGCAAATTGTTCCGAGTGCCTCATCCATGCGATTTAAATACTTGGATTTTTCTATGGATGATGTTGGTTCTATATCTATATTCAAGGTTAACCTGTACAACCCTCTGGTTCAAATATGTATGGCTATTTTCTCCTTCCATGCAAAATAGTTGTAAGTTGTAAGAATGAATTCTTTTTGGAAATCCATCTTTCCGCTGTCTTCAATCTTTTGTACCTGCAAAATTTTTTGGTGTAGCTTTTGCTTAGTAGTCCGTCATCTCTGATACTATATAAATGTGTTGAACCTGCACATAATATATCTAGCTATAAAATAATACACACATTTTCAGAGAGAATTTGAGAAACAAGAAGGAGAGAAAGAATGAAATAATTCTCGTTAACTGTTATGAATAATGAATAATTTACACGTGATATACTCTGTATAACTCAATGAGTGCACATTGGAGGAGAACCAATGCACCATAGTGGTGGTATAGAGTGATATGGAAACACACCAACAATTACGAGAGTGAGCTGCTACCTAGTCTAGTCTCTCAGGCAATTACGAGAGTGAACTGCCACCTAGTTGAGTTAACTAGTCAACTAGTCTTCAGTTAATTGTCTGAACAAAGAGTGAGGAGTTAACTCAGGAAGTCAAGGGTAATGCACCAGTCTGATTATGATCCCAAGGTAAGTGCGCATTATCTGGTGATGATCCCAATGTTGCATGGTGACAAAACCAATGCAACATCTAAACTCAACTCAACTAGTCAAACTGAAGTGTTAACTGAAAGAGAATATTCTCCAGGTGGAATATTCTCCCCTAAAATATAGGAGATTGGATAATGACTAATTATGAATAATAAACAAGAAAAAACCTTAGGAAAAAGAAATCCTAGTTGTGTGTGAAGTAAATCCAACATTTCTTGGCTAATTTTCTCATCCCAATAATCTCCTACCATGGCTATCTTATGTTTCTCTGTAGTTCCTATATTGACTTTTCACAGCTTCAATGGATAATTATAAGAACTATCGGTCTGGATTGGTATGGTGTTCTAAATTTCTTTGCTTCCTTAATGGCTAAGTTTCTCAATTCTTCTATATCATCCAGGTTTTCCAAACCCTTTTCAATCTTATAACACTCGATAGGTGTCTTATCCGTGTTTAGGCGAAGGGAAGACTGAAGCACCTGACTATGCTTTACACATACCACTGGGTTTGATTTCCATTACTCAACATTAGTAAAAAGGATTTCTTTAATTCTTTGTAGGACTATCTTAACTTAGGGTACTTACTTCTAAACGAGAAATACTTGCAAAATTGATCTGCCAATGTTTTCCAGTCGTTGGTCTATCTTCTGGTTTCTTCATGCATATACCAAGCTTTCAGAATCAGACCCAAAAAATGGGGAAATACTTGAACCCACAAGCGAGATGGTATTTCCGCAACTTGCCACTGTCTCACTCATTGTTCAATATGTGCTTTAGGATCTGATTGTCCATTGAACAATTGCACAACTTGGAAATCCATCCACATCTCTGATTCTAGCTGCTCCTTATCTTGAAATCTATATCAGATAGCTTTCTTGACATCCTCCCAGTTCTTAATCAAGGCTTTGTGAATAGTGCACCATCTAGAAGGGGTGTCCTAGAGGGCTAAGTCTAGAACTGAAATCTTTGATCCTCCTCTATCTTCTCTCCCATGCTGACCAGAAACCTGTCAAGTTCTGAGGTACCATCGTATCTCGAGTGTTCTCTGACCTCGGTTCCAACCCATCTAGTTTCTCTGACAATTGTGCATCTTCTTGAAAATATTTCATATGAACCTTGCTGCCAACTGTCAAATGCTAGTTTTGAATCTTCGTCCGGTCATTGTATGCTCCTCCAACTTACTGATCCATCAACAATAGGATTTATGTAGTCTTCTCTCGTTCCTGATGTTACAACGTATAACTGATCCAAATATTCTCCTTCCATATTGTTGTCCATTGGCTCTGTGTATCGAGGGCCTACATACGGATCCAAGGGTTGAACTACTTTTATTCTGACTACCTCAAATGTCATAGTGTCTCTCTTTAGGTCAATCACCGCTCAGTTATTGTAATCCCAATCGATACCAAGTAGTGCAGGACAAAGGTCCTTATCCCCCATGATTTCAATCACCTCCAAATCAGCTACAGTCTTCACTCCCACAACATCTATTTCCACATTCTCAAGTCTTCCTATTGTAAAAGTACAGTATTGATTGGCCATTCTTAACTGGATTGGGGAATATGTCAACTGGGGCTTCCCTAAAGCTTCCAAAGTCTTTTTAGGAAGTATGTTAATATCATATCCTAGATCTAACATAACATCCTTAATCTCAAACTCATCTAGCTGGGCTGCTAATCTAAACTCTTTTCCTGTCGTATTTTCCTTCTTTGCACTCTCTTAATATTCTTCTCAGGAAGATTAGTCCTTATTCTAGTTTCTAGAGATTCTTTAGTTCCTAGGACTAGGTACAGGGAATTGCACAACTTTTATTTTAGTTGGTCATTCCCAAGAATATCAAAAAATAACTGAAACCAAAGTTCAACTACATTTTGTGACTTCTTAGGTTGTCTTATCGGGACTATGGGGTTTCAGGGTGCAGTGGGTGAAGCATGGACTTTCACATTCTTAGGATAAATGATAGGCTGAGGGGGTTTTTATTCCATCTCTAGGCCAGGGATACTCTGGAATAATTCTATTGCATTTTTAAAGAATAGATTCTATTTTAGAGGATCATACCTGTCCTCCTTAGGCATTGCTTTATGGATCCAAGGTAGATTATCAACAACTATGCTAGTCTTTGATCCTCCTCGAGTAACGATATTAAGGTTGGATAGATGTCCTTTAATGACTCTCTTTATCTATGAGCTTATGAGATTAGTTCCTCATTGACATACCTGATATTCCCATTTCACAATTAGCTCTGGGTAGTCTTTAGTTGCATACCCATTGGTTCTACATTGAGACCACCATGGCTGCCTTAGGTAAGGAAAATCTCTAGCCATGTGGCCTTGCTCATCACAGTTGTAGCATCTACTTGTTACTCTTCCCCCAGTTCTTCCTCCTCTGAAATATCCTCCAACTCCACCTCGTTGACCTCTTCCTGGTCCTTGAGGGGTTTCATTCACCCTGAATGATGTTCGATCCAGTCTATCCGCAAGTGCATCCAACGCTCTACACTGATTTGTAGCATGTGTGGTAGATGCACAAAACTCACAATGCACAATATGTGGTACTGTTGAATACTTCTGAATAATGGGGCACTGTCTTGGCCTATGCCCATGGATTCGACAAATCTCGCAATAGTCAACTGATGATGATGCTTGATTACCTGGAAAATCATGATACGGGGTTGGGGTATGGAATGGTAAATTCACTGATACTTGCACAACTCCTCCCATGGGTCCTGGTGAGGGTCCCATAAGATTCTGAGGAGGTCCCATTCCCCTCATCTGTGGACATTCGTTCACCAGATGTCCTTCTATGTAGCATCTGGTACACCATACTTGTGGTCATCCTGGTCTGGGTATTGTCAATTCTTGAATATTTTCTATAAGCATTGATATTTGTCCTTGTATTTGCGCCAAATTTTCATCTGCTGGGGGTCTGGTCATTCTCAGGCTCCCTGGATATCCTACCATGGATTCGATCTTCATTGATTTCTCCAAGGCATTTGTCAAAGTGGCTATCCATTGTTGTGTTAATGGAATCCATGTCAGAGGTAGCAATCCCTGGATATACCATTCTCTTTGATGTTCCTCATGAATTGGATGTGCTAACCTCCCTATAACATCTTTAAACTTCTGTCTATATTCCTAGGCCAATTCACTTTCCCTTTGCTGAATTTTGCGCAACTCAGACAAGGCTTGTTGTTCTGACTGAGGTAGCTTAAACTGCGCTATGAATTTTGTTCGTACCTGGTCAAGTGTGAACGCTTGTCCTTGCACTCCTGGTACTCCTGGCTCAATAGAATTCATGTACCATTTGAGAGCACAACCTCTTAAGGTAGTCTGGAACTTGACCAATTTATTTGCGTCTAGAGTCCCTCTAGACCTCCTAATTTCTTCACATAAGAACCAATCCTGCTCAACATCCTCGTCTCCCTTACCCCATAATTCTAGGTATCGAGTAATCAAACCTCCCGTGTTACCAGCGATAGCTGATCTTACTGCTCCTACCAAGGTAAAACATAACGATCCTGGTTACGATCTACCAGGGGATCCCAATATCCTCCCAGTATTTGCGCTTCCCAGTTGTGACTGACTAACTGACTGTAATGGAACAAGAATAACATAAGAAGGTAGTATATAATTTACCACTTGTATAGAAGACACTTGGGGTAAGGGTGATTCAGGGCTGGTGCCAATGGCTTCGGGGTAAGTTTCTTTGATAAGTGGGGTCTCGTTCTCATCCTCTAGAGCAGTCTCTTCTGCCAAATTCCTGATATTTCTTGGCATTGGGGCTGAATCTTCTCTTTCTTCTTCAAGATCCATGCTGACTTCCTTATCCCATGCTTCTACACCTTGTTCTTCTTATCCACCCTCTTGGGGACTTCTTTCTCTCTGCACTTCTCTCTCATTTAATATTTGACTGGCCAATCTTTCCTGTCTTATCATCTTTCACAAATCTTCCATTTTTCCTTCCTTGACTTCTTCTGGTACGAATTTTTTCCGCAATTTCCTGAACTATTTCACTACTTTCTTTATCTTATTGCTCCATGACTTCTCAACTATGGAGGCTCTTTTCAAGGCTCGCTCATCCCTTGAGTCCATTTCTTGCTTCTCTCTCGTTTGTCAAAGAAACCTCTCCCCTCTCTCAGGCCATGATTCCACCCCAAACTCACTCCATCCCAAGCGAGGGTGTTTAGGCTCCCATCTCAGTCGGGGGCATAATCAACATCCCCTCCTCCATCAATAAAACCTTAATCCACATGGGGATTTCTCTCAACAATCTTCCCCTTGCGTCTTTCTTGAAATCCGCTTCTGCCCATGAAAAATATTGGTGATTCCCAGCTACAAACTCGATAATGTATCCTTCTAATGTTGTATTGACCCAAAAATTGATCCCTCGCATTACCAGACGATTCAACAGATGAAGCATTGCAATGTTTTCTGTATCCCAAGCACATGTCTTCTTAACTCATTCTTGGAATTACGAAGCTTCTTGGAACCTATCTATCCAGTGGAAAAGTTCTTTTGGAAACTTAACCTAGAATATCTTGTACTGGTCACTTGATCTTTCTGAGTAAAACACAACCTCCCATGTATCTTTCATAGATTTTCCTCGCAACTCCACTTCTTTCCATATGAAGGCATCACAATTTTTCTCCCACCACTGGTGAATATCGGATTGTTAAATCCGCAGAATCATTCTCCCTACAGGTTCCCTTTTAACGCAGGTCCTGACAACAAAACCATTTTGTTGGTGCAAAGTTGATCAGACCAGGGTCCTTCTCAGGTTACCAACAAAAGGTATTGAGTAGTCTAGAGCGCTGGAATTTTCATCTTCTCTGGAGAGAAGAAGTCTCACCTGAAGCACAACCAAGACAAGAAGATAGGGAAGGGCAAGGATAATACTTAGGAAGATTTCTAGAATCTTCAATATTCACCACAACCTTGCGCAAGATGAACCAATCAAAGAAAAGATCTGACCTCATTCATAACTAGTAATAGAGACAACGAAGTTGCGACAACATTTGCAAACAATTATAACGTATTGGTCTTATTAGACATAAATAAGTAAAGTAAAGAGACAATTCATAATCATAAACAAAGAATTACACAATATATTTTAAAATTTCAGGTCCTTCCATATATATTATCATCAAAAGAGATTCTCAGATACAATTTGATAGATACAAGTCATTACTCTGTTACAAGCTTTTCTGGCTCCAGACTCATTCCTCAGAGCTCTATCTACTCTTCTTCCAAAATGGATGTGAATTACAATCATGTAACCTACATGGAGTAAATGATAATCTGTCTACACCCGTCTAATCCAACTGGACCATCTATACCATCTACGCCATCTAACCCTTTACAATCATATACATCTCATATATATAGGATGATTGGGATTTTCTGGCTTGAGGCTTCACATGATTTCTTGTTCTTGTTCTGTTGTAACTTATTTTTCTTTGCTGGCGTTGTGCTGTCCTTCTTCCCAATTGTTTTCCGTTTCTTTGCTTACTCCACTGTCCAGCTCCTTTGTGGCTTGCACAACTTGTGTTTGACCAAAATTGGGCTTGTAGTCTTCCTTGCGTAACTTCTAACCAAAAATGAAGGGCCTAACATACTGTAATGTTCATTTGATTCAAAACTTCCCCTTTTATCTAAAAATGTTGTTGCATCCAATGATAGTCTCGAAGTATCATTTCCAAATATGAGTTTCTTGAAGGAAGAAACAAATGCATCATAAACTTCAAAAAAATCGTACATTGGTTTTTGCTTCCAAAGAGCAAGGTACCATGTGTGAACATGGTCTAGCTTGCAATTAACTTGTTTTTCTAAATGAAAACCTTCAAATATATGATAGTATGTGACTACAAATATCAAGTATGCAAACATAATGAACTTCTTGTTATTTCTAAAATTTGACTGCTAGAATGATATTTCAAAAGAAATGATTTTTGACCAGTTGAAAATCACCTTTTCTAGGATAGAAAAATACAAAATGTAAAGAAACAGAGGAGGAACTATAGAAGTTGACTCTTTCCTAAGAACCTTAGCTATAAGCCATGCCATTTATTGATATGGTTTTCTCAATTGACTGACCTATATAATCGATAAATCCTATGCATTGTCACAGGGTCTTTGAGATATTGTGGAAATAGGTCCCTACCTCTGTTTCTATTCTTCAAAAATTGTTTAGCTTCATCAACTTTGAATTTCATGGTTGACTCAGGTAGCTTCAACATATTTTTGAAAGTAGATGGCCCAAGAGAAATTGGAGACTGTCCCTACATTTCAATGGTTCTTTTCGTACTTATCTGTGCACCAGGAAATGGGTTCTGTAGCGTCGAAAACTTCTGGGACACACCCTGCCTTAAAAATCCCTAATATCCAAATATCATTAATATTTCTTTCTTGAGGCAACAATGTAGAATAATACTTATAATCTCTTGACCAATGATACTTTGGGTCTTCTCATGCGAATGTATTCAGAGTATCCCCACAAAAGATATCTTTCCTCCTGGCCATCGTGATTTAGAGTTGGTGAATTATCTACAGTCTTTCTGATCATTAATACCAAAGTAACTCTTTTTACAAAATAAACCATGTTTCTCTTTTTTCGAAAGAACACTTTAGTTGAATTTAATTTGAATTTATTTAGAATAGTCTCGAGAAAATCATTATCAATAACGGTCCTTTGGTAATTAACCATTTGTTGTTTCCAATAAAATTTGCATTTAATGTTACTCGGGGAACATGACAAGAGAAATGAGGATTCACTGTGGAGGGGCAGAGCGACATATAAACGAATATTAAGGAAAGAAGTGGAGTAAGTTTGATCCCACAGTAAGATCTCAAAATATGGCTAAGTGTTGCAAAGTGGGAGAAGAAAAGAAAATAAGATTTTTAAAATTTGTGATATGATCTTCGCCTTCATGGTAAAATGTTGAATCGACTAAGTATTGAAGTGTCAAGAGAGAAGATGAAGTCTTAAGAAATGACTAAGTATTGTGAAGTGGAAGGATGAAGGCTTAGACATGAATAAAAAGAATGACTCAAACCCACGATAATAACGCTTGACAAATTCCAAGTATGGTGTGATATGAGGATCACAAAATTTTGGAGTGCATTTTGATGACATCGAAGCTTCAGACTTAGATAAAAATGTGTGATCAACCCATGAACCCACTGTTTTGTGAAAATCTCAAAATGACTAAGTGTTGGTGTGAAATGAATATGATGGAGAGGGAAGGTGCATTTTGAATGGAACAAAACTTGAAGAGAAGGATTATGAACCCACGAGAATTCTTTTTTTTTTGAGTGTGGTAAATGATGTTGAAGGAATATTCTGGGATCCCAAAGATCCATGAACTCTACAAGTTTGATCCTTGAACCTGTAGGTTATCTGGCCCACAACTGGACTGAAAAATTCATCCATGGCAACAATAATTCCTCAACCAACCTCCATCTATCCTTGAATCACATCTCAATCTCACCATAGCTTTGGTGCATACCTTCAGAAACTTGCCTCTGTGAAGTTCATAGGAACTTCACCTCTCGCAGAGGTCTTATATCCATCTCCATATGACCTCGACATATGACCAAGTCGTATCTCATTTGGACTTCCCTTATCCCACCATACGATCGAGTGATGTGACCACAATGAAATTCTCCATGATTTCGCGAGGTTTAATCCATGATCACCTTGCTAGTGTGAAAATTACAATGGCCGTCGATCTGATCTACAAACAGACGGTCAGATTGTTTCCACGTGGTAGAAGTTAATACACTCCAATGGGTTGGAGTTAAAAATCAGGTATATCCGATTCCCACTACAAATTCTCTTCTTGATGGTCCAATATGCGATATATCATGGCCATCGATTCCTCCCTCCCAACGGACGAAGTAGATTCCTTGTCTAAGTTTTGTCGTTGAACTCCTTTGGACTCTGCCTACTAGAAAAACTTTGAACCCTTTCGGGTTCTGATGGATTCAGACTTCGATAGAGCTCTGACAAATTACCCATGACACTCTGAACAAATAAGATCCAGTAAACCATTTCCGTGTGTCCCCTTCATGACCGTCGATCTGGAGCATCCAAATTAATCTTCACCATTGATCGGTGTCTATCATCCACTGTGCCTCCCCCACATGTCTTCTTCGTATCTTTCGACCTGGATCACTCTAAGAAGATCTTGTCCATTGGTTGGACTTCTTCTTCTGTCATGATCTAATTTGTTCCAAATATAAATTCTGAAAGTATTTTATCTTTGTATTGGACTCCGAATTCAAGGATACTTTTGGTCGTTTGATATGGTTAAATCTCCACTCCAGGTCTAATCATGTCCGTTCATCCTTAACACATGAATGGAGACTATGGAACTAAAATCTAGGGTCATGATCAACTATTGATCTCGATAGGACAATTGCAGTTTCATGATATTAGTTTGATGGATCACCGTTGATCCTTACAATGATCAATGGTTGATCTCCCTCCTCACTAGAGAAAAAATCCTTTTCTCCATCGTGACCTGCGTTAAACTTGCAATTATTTGTGCTCTCACTCATGGTCTCTCACCTCACACAGATTCATTCATAAGTTCAACACACAATCTTAACACACAAGGACACTAGATTTTTTTTTCCTCAGAAAAAAAACGTAATTTTATTCATCCGGAGAGACAAAATTACATTTTGTAGGTGCTAGTGTAGCACATTCAAAAGCATAAATGAATTGTGATGGTTTGCACCAGGGAAAGTTTTGATCTGCTAATAGTTTAGTGGACCATAATCTGGTGTACCAATGACTTTTTTCATGCCCAAAGTCTAGTCATATGCTAATAGAGTGTGCAATTTTTAGAGATGCAAATTACATAAAAAAAAATAATATACCTCCCAAGAGTAAATCAGAATACTATTGCTGATATCATGTACCAAAAAAACACTATGATCTTGCGGATTAGTGTGCTGTAGTTTGGATCAGATATTCTATGAAAGGTCTATGGAAGAAAGCACAAACTGTATCTCCTTTTGTTTCTGTGAAGTGACATTGCCCAAAATTGAGATTGAGTCCTTCCTTGGACAGAGTATCTGCTATGGCATTCCCGTTCCTGTAAACATGTTGGATAGAGAAATGGTCAAAAGTATCCAAAAAATTGCGAGTCTCCCTCAAAATAGACAAGGACACGAGATATAAAAAACACTCAGATTTTTTTAGATCGAGCTCAATTGCATACAACCATGGCCTCTATGGACCATGTTCTCCTCTCGGCCTGTTCTACATTATGAATGGCCTCTTCCAACAAACAATTGAAGAATACATTTTATAACAATCAACACAATAAGGATTAGATCAATGAAAGGATTCGATCTAATTCCTAAGATTGTTCACAATCCCTCAAAATTAGGAAATATCACAACAAATTCAGTCAATTCAAGGAAATCTTGTCCTCATGGCCACCTTGTCTTTTGGAAGGTTCAAGAATGTTCACTTTGAATTGGGGGATACAATGCTCCTGCATCAAATGAGATATACAATAGAGAGACTTATAAAACACTTAGCGAAATTTAAGATGAACAATAGGGTAGAGAACAGAGGCCTCATAGCCTTTATGAATATATAGTTCTATATAAAAGACTAAGAGAGAGATTAGAAACAAACATCCATAGAGGATCCATGTTGGTGAAGCAAGTGGGACATAAGTTCCTCGTTTATGGATCATTATATATATGATTATTAAATATTGTTTTATTTATTGCATAGAGTTAAGTGACTATATTTGTGAGCCCAGTAATGAATAATTAAAATATTCCGTGAGGAATGGTTATGAAAGAATGGCGGAATATTTACATCCAATACCCAAGGTGATTAATTGTTAATTATCAATTTATTTTTTAAATTATATATAATTGGATTATTCATTCATTTATTGGAATATATTATATTCTTTCATACCGATGATGATAAGAGTGGCTCGAATCCGAGGGTATTGAAAACTGTTTAACCTATATGCTTTTTATTACATCTTTAAATGTTATATTTTTTAATTTTTTTTACCGAATTCATGATTTTTTTTTTTTATGTTTTCATATAAAGTGAGGATGAGGAGGGTTTAGAATATGAAAAGGGAACTAACAACAGTTAAGTTAACTTCTAATGTCAAATTCATTTCATTTCCTTGAATGGAAAGGGTCAACCATTTGCTAAGATGATAGTGTTTCTAGCTTGAATTCAATCTACCATCAAAGGGAGAAACTATGTCAATTATAGTCCGATCTAGTCTCGACCATCACAACACATCTGTGATAGCACCATTAAGTTCCTACGAGGAAATGGACTTACATTTATTTGAAGATTGTTTCAGTCATATGGAGCATGTGAGGTTGCCTCACTTCCCTTATTGGTGGATGCAAAAGATCCACTACATTCAACCAACCATTGATTATTTGGTTTCCAGAGCATTTTCTCAATTCAACCAATCACTTAGAAATCTTGTCATGTATGGAACTATGCAAGATTATTTGAAAGACTTGTTGTCTTGTATGTTTATAACATCCAAATAAGCTAAGAAGTTGGGCATTCCAATGGGTGTGAAATTTGTATGAGGTTCCTACATGAATATAGAAAATGCAGTGGCTTAGTCATTGTGTGTGGCTTCTCCATTACATTCTTTGATTATTAAGACACAAAACTGTTAGAATGCTTGTGCTTCACTAATGTTGGAGAAGGTTTCTAAGGGCGAAGTGTCACAACTACTCCCTATAGACAATATTGAATTTGGTAAGCTGGGTCTTAGATTCTCAACAACTTCATTATTATTATGTAACAATAAATGAGGGACTAGTTGACTAATTGATAATGGTGATGATTACTCATTAGAAAACTAAACCATGGCTAAGGATGAAGAATTAGGTATCATGAAGAGGGAAGGTGGGTTTCACTTTGCTCAATTGAAGGGCATGGCAGACAACCTTTTGCTCGGTTCGTCGAAATCAAGATTCAAAGTGAGAAAAATTCTTCCATTTGGGTCAATAGAGAAGGTGATGCCTTATCTTATCAGAAGAGGAGAATGAAACCAAACCATGACTATTAGAAAAAATCTGAATATGGAACAAATTGGTTCTGTTTCCAATCATAGATATCTACACTCTTATTACAATATGTGGTATATTTATGATGTTTATGTCAAATAGTGCTACTGCCATATTTTTATTATTTGAAGGAAAGAGGTCCAATAAAGAAATAGTTGAGTAAATATGATTATTTTTTTTCAAAACTCTATTTTTTCTTGAAATTGTATACATAAAAATCATATTGTCCTTAATGATGGAATTATCATATTGTCCTTAATGATGGAATTTCCAAATTGATAGGAAACGTATAAAGAACATATGTGCACATAGAATGAGATTACATGGAATTAAAAACAAGAAGCCCCAAAAGCCAAGCCTTATGATGTACACATTAAAAGTCCATAGAGTAGGAGTTCATATTAGAAAGAGCTAAACTATTTTTATGACTAACTTTAAAATCTTCAAACCTATTTAATAATTTTTAAATGTTTAAAGGTATTTTAGAAGCTTGTATGCCATTCATTGTCACATGAAAAATGGATGCTACCTAAAAGCTTGTATATTACTCATTGTCACGTAAAAATAGGATGCTACCTAGGTGAGGATATGCACATCGTTAATTCATAATATGGACAGACACCCCATCTTAATTATAGTGTGTTTTTATATTTTGCAAAGTTTAATATGAATCATTTAACTTAAATGGATTAGCAATGAATTTGGATGACCATGGTATTAAAAAAAAAATAAAAACATTTTTTAATATTTTAAGAATTTAAATTTTATTAAAAAATTGAAAAACGATTTAATAAAAATATTAAAAAGTTGAAACATATCTCAATATTTTTAAATACATTGATTTGGGTATTTAATTAGTAACGTGAAGCTTATATATATATATTCTAGTTCTCAAGACACTTAAAAAATACCACACCTTCTATAACTTGAAGGAACAAGGATTAAGAAACTCAAAATTAAATACATGTTACATCTAATAGATATGCTCTAGTTCTTAAGACACTTAAAACAATACTACACCTTGAAGGAATAAGGATTTTAATAAACTCAAAATTAAATACATCTAATATAGATGTTCTAGTTCTCAAGACACTTAAAAAAATACCACATCTTCTACAACTTGAAAAGGAACATAGATTTTAAGAAACAATTTATATGAAAAGATGTTCTAGTTCTGAAGACACTTAAACAAATACCACACCTTCTATAGCTTGAAGGAACACAGATTTTAAGAAACAACTTATATGAAAACAACTCCAATAGATGTAAGACTTTGACCCCATTTTCTCCATTTATATGGATTTTATTATGATATATTCCTTTTTGTATTATATGCTATGGACTGCATTTTTTCAAGGTGATTTGTTTGTTCATTTTAAGATTATTGAATCATTTCACTTGGAACACAACATATTAATTTGTAGGGAATTAAGGAATAAAATAGTGCTCTTGATGCTACTTAGTCCAAGAAATGATAACATATTTGTTTGTTTTTGTTTAAAATGAGGGAATAATTACTTCCGGTTACATTAGACTTACTAGTTATGTGAGCACCAATCCTCACCTCCAGTATTCCATTCTTAAGTGGGTAAAGAAGGCATATCTATCGACTTGTTTGGAATAGAATACATAGATATGCTTATGGATATGATTGTGTGTATATAATGTGTGTAGTTGTTAACATGGATTGTTGGACTGGAATCAAGACATGACATAGTGATATGTTGTTTGTTGTGTGGAAGAGTGTTTGAGAAGGTGGTGCCATGGTGGTAGAATTCACATATAAGATTTCTATTCTTAGGAATTCTTTGGGACACACTGGAATTGCAAAAGGTCACAAACCTAATAAATAAGATATATTTATTTTGATACGATTTTAACCTATTCCTTTAATACCATTGACTTACTTTTGTGGTCATTTGTTGACATTGATAAATTTAATTGATCTTATCTTATCTTATGTACATGTATAGATAGATGCAAATAAATGATCAATTGCACATTCTTTGGGTTAAGACGTCCTCGACTAGAGGGTGTTTTGTAAGTTTATCAATATAATCTTATTTATTATGCTAATATACTATCTTAATATATGTCATTATTAAATATGATTTTCTCTTATTTCATATAGTTAATTGATTATAGTTGCAACACCACTAACGAATAATTAGAATATGCCTTGAGGAATGGTTATGAAAGAATGATGGAATATTTACATCCCATGCCCAAAGTAATTAATTGTTACTTATGTGTTTATTTTAAACTTATATATAGTTGGTTTATTCATTCATTGTCAGTTGGGTTTAGCTTGGGTGGTTGGGAGGAATGAGTGTTATCCTCCTCACCCAGGTTCAATATCTTCAAGTGACATGTTGAGCCCATAACGAGTATATAGTTGTAATGGCTTTGAGGCTTGTTATTGACCAACCTTGTACCTTGAATATTCTAGGGTTTATCCTGGGTACCATCCTCAAAATGAGGGGAAGTACTTAGGGGTTTCCCTCAGACTTTTCATTGATTGAAATATATTTTATTCTTTTAGACTAATGATGATGAGGGTGGATAAGAGGGACCAAAGGATATTGATGACTATTCAATCTATATGTTTTTATTACATCTTTAAATGTTAGTATTTTTATTTTATTTTATTGAACTTTTGTTCTTCTATTATGTTTTTGAATAGAGTGATGATGAGGAGGGTTCAGAAGATGAAGACAAAACTAATGATGGTTTTGTTAAATTTTGATGTAAAATTCATTTCATTTCCTTATATGTGTACATATTTTTTCAAGCAATGTTGTATACAAAATTGACATTTTTTTGTGTGGCAATGTACCCCTTGTTTACAGGTAGAAAAAATTACATGGTTATTTTACAATTTAATTTAAAATTTAATCATTGCAGTTATATATACATGTTTAATCGCTTCCATGATGTGAAATTGATTGAACATTAATGGGGTGAAATTTCATAATTGCATTTAAGGATGGATGTTTTTTGCTCTCATAATGTGAAATTGACTAAATGTTAGTGGGCTATTGTATCTATATATGCATGGTTTTTTCTCTCATGATCAATATGCTGTAAAATATACCTTAATACTAATCATAATAACATTAACATTTAAATATTATAAAATAGTAATGACAAACCGAATGATTAAATAATTGATATAATTGAATATTTAATAATAATAATAAAATTAATACAAAATCTCCGAGGGTTAGCTCAATCGGTCTAGAGCCAGATGCGAGTTTTTCATGCTTGTTGTTGGTCACGGGTTCAACTCTCTTGATTCCCCCGGGGCGAGGCCCCGTAATCAGGGACGACAGTTTACCCTGCTTACCATCCATGGAACATGGGGAAGTATTCGAAGGGTTTTCCATGAGTACATTTCCTCGAAAAAAAAAATTAAAATATTAAAAATAATTAAATAATATATAATAATTAAAATACAATGCAAATGCAATGCTAATTGATGCAAATATGATGTCAATCGATGCAAAATAGATGTAAAAATGACACTGATCGATACACATACGATGCACTTGTTATAACTTTGTCATTATTGATATATAATTATCACTGCTGCAAATTTTGGGGCAACGAGAATAACTTGTTGTTTCCCTCTTGTTCTAGGGCTCATTTTAATCATAGATTGTCTTGGTTTTTGTTGTCTAACATTGGTTTTGCATGTACTCTTCATTGGAAACTTATTATTGACTAATACTAATCCTCCATCAACCCTTAGAACCTTTCATTGCGACCTATATGGGTGCTTCATTCTTATCCTTGGCTTCTCCCTTGTAATCCCCCTAGGGTCATTCGATAATTCTCCCTTGTGTTGGACTTGTCCATCGCTAAAATGAGGGGGATATATATTGAGGTGATAGTAATAGGGGTCCCCAGTTGTGTCACACATTTGTTGCTTGGGTTGGGATTTTACAAAACTACAAATTGTGCGATAACAACACTCACACTGCAAACATGACACTAATTGATGCAAAAAAAATGCAAGCACAATGCTAGTCGATGCAAAAAAAATGAAAGAACAATGCAAACAAGATTCTAGTGGAAAAAAACATGAGGCAAGAACCATGCAAACACGATGCAAGCACAAAAACAATCGATGTAAATATGATGCTAATTGTTGGATGTATGGGCTGACCCGGGTTCTACCTTAGTTCTCCAACAAAACCCTAGAAACCATCTCTCCTCTGGTAAACCAAAAGGAAAAACTGCGCATAGAGTGCACAACACAGTCTCACCCGAGATGGATTATGAGTGACTTCATGACCCAAATGTCTGCAGTCATGGAAGGGATATTGCTTGTAGGGATGTCCAACATTCATTCCTCTTTACTTCATATAAATTAGATCTACGATTCTACCCATTCAATAAAATTCAGTTTGCAGAAAATACCATACTATTCTATTGTGCGCTGTAAATAAACTTTAAAAGATCCATTTATCTATCCATTGATTCATAATAAATCATGTAAAATCAACACATAATATAAAACACACATAGAGACACCATGTTTTACCATGGTTCACCCCCCTTGGGCTACGCCCACAAATATCTTCTGCTTATTATTATTTATCTTCATCAAAATAGTGCGTTGCGAGCATAAAATTTTGTCATAATCAGTGAGGCTGATGAGTGTCGCACCAAGCTCCACATCTTGTGACCTGACCCTCAGTTACACTTCATCCGACTCAACATCAATATATCTCCTCAGATCATACAACAAAATTGATTACTTCAAAACTCAGAAATGTTCTTAAAAATATACTCTAAACATGCTCCAAAAAGATACATACCCTATCTCCCTCATACATCATCTATTTATACTTCAAAAGGGGTAAAATTCATTACAATAAGGACCCAAAACCCTAACCCTGGTGGATTAGGATTTTACACATAATAACTTCCTTCGCGCGGTTGTTCTTCGTTCCTTGCTTTGACTCTCCACTACTTTTCCTTCATTCCCGGTGCACTGCTTCCTTTTCCTTCTTGCGCGCTGCTTTCTCCTCATTACCTGGCATGCACTGCTTCCTTTGCTCCATTCCTCAGCTTCCAGCCTCGTTTGCTGCACTCTTTCCTCAGAATTTGCTCCCAAAATAATGTTGATGTTTGGGAAGCATCAGAAATACATTCTACTAGATTGATAATTATTAATATGATTATTAACTATTAAGAAATATTATTAATTATAATATTATTAATGTAATAATATATTTATATATAATAAAGTATAAATTATAAATACATTTATTACCCAAGGGACACATCTCTTCATTTATGGTCACCATGGTCACCATATGTTATTTATATATAGAACACTCATAATTGTAATAAGATATTCATTCCCATACAATATCATCTCTTATGAAAAATTCAACATGGTGTCAGAGCGGGACCATGCTTAACTCCCTCACAGGAGGGTCTAGGAAAATAAGAGATGGCTTGCGTTTGAATTCAAATATTATCTCAACAAGAAGTTGGAAATGCATAATCTAAATGCAAGACACATATTCTAAAGTGAAAAATCAACAAGGTCCTTAAAGAATAACTTGTTTATGACACATTGCAGTAGAGTAATGTTGTGTGTGTTGGTAGGCTATTTTCTACCAGGTATGGCTCACCCCGGCTATGAAGATTCTTGGGGTAAATTAATAGCTCTAGGATTGAGTATGTTCCTGCACATTTCCTCTGAGTTGTTCAATGTACATCAACGTTTAGGCCACTCCAGGGGCTTATCCCTGGTCACTTACTTCTTCTATTTCTGGCCACACATGGACAAGGTTAATGAGGATTCGTTAATTATATCTAGTGTCATAATATCTATATCACTTGTATGTCTTATTCAACTTCTCAACTCCACAACTATAACAAATAAAAGCGTCTGGAATATTATCAGTCAGAATATTCTCATTCAAAGGATTCCTTTAATTTTGGCACATCAATCAAATGGTGTCGAACATAACTCATGGAAAGAAGTAGAAGATCAAGTACTTAAGTCTTGGATTGTTTCTGATGCATGTTACCGTGAATACATCATTGCCAGATCATTGTTAGCCTCATTAGCTGCACTGGGAGTCACAATTTGCATTTTAAGTTCAATAGTTGGTTGGATTGTGTAGGGTCCCATCATAAAGGATGGAGATGTATTACCTCCGTAACATACTACAAAAAATGGTGAACTAAAGAGAAGGAGACATGGCAAGAGTTTTTTTGGGTAGATGATTTTTGGACAAGTCATATTATTTAGATGAAGGAAGCTGAAGAATAAAAGATGAGGAAATGAGAAGTTGATCAAAGGAGCTTCTACTCTATAATAGGCTTATGCTCAGTTTATTGTCAATGTTATTATCAAATCACAAGGATAAAGTTAAAATATGATTGAATTTTGGAGAACGTAAATGTTCTAGGGGAGACTCCTCAGAGCGTGTTTCTAGCGAATCAAAAGTCCATCAAGCAAGCCAAACAATTTATGTCATATGGAAACAATAATGGAAAAGGTTTCCAAGCCCTGATCAAATTTCTCAGATCTAAAATATCGCAAGGATTTGTGAGTATCCAGTGTTTGGATCCTATAACAACACAATATCAAACAGGTTTGAAGTTACCGTGTAGAAAAAATCCCCGCCCCGCGTTAGCTGTTGAAGAACATTTTATGTATGCCAACAAACGATCTTGGAAGCTAACGACGGTCTCATTGATCAGTCTAATAATCCAGTTGTCTCCCTCATGTGGTACACAATATTTAAAATTATACTTCCAGGCATATATACTCATGGATTTGGTTGATGAGTCTAATCCGAAAACCAAAAACTTGTTGAGCAGAGCGGCAGATCGAGTATTCCAAAAAAATATGGGATCAAAGTAGAGTTTCTTCTGCTATTGAAACAATATAAGATGCAACTAAAAAGATTCATGAGCTTGTAGAAGAAAGTGAAAAGGACGCTTAGGTGATTGGACATGGGAGAGATTCTGTGGATTGGAAGAAAGCTGCAACATGAAACACATTATACAAATTATGCAGAAGTATAGATTGGACATCAGGATATGCTATGCATGGCCATGGGAAGGAGGCCCTTGAACTCTTTGAACAAATGCAAATTTTTGGCACAAATACAGAAAATGTCACGTTTGTTGGTATTCTATTTGCATGCATTCAAGAGAGCCTAGTGAGCAAAGGTCGTGAGTACTTTCACTCTATAATTCAAGATTATGGCATCATTCCAAGAGTGGAACATTATGCTTGCATGGTGGAACTTCTTGGTCATGCTGGATGCCTGGATGAGCCAAACAAATTAATCAAGGAAAATCCACTTGAATGTGGCTCAATGGTGTGATGAACCTTGTTTGTGGTCTACAGAGTCCATGGCAATATGGAGATGGGAAAACGTGTAGTAGAAAATATTCTAGAAATGGAACCAGAAGACCCTACAACATATGGGATTCTATTAACTATCCACATTGTTGCTGGCATGTGGGAATATGGTGCAAAGGTGCAAGAAATGATTAAATACATGGGCATGAAAATGGAGCCTAGGCAAAATTGGATTTAAATCAAGAGCATGGTGCACAAATTTGTGGCAAGAGGGTTCTCGTAAAAAGATGGAGTTAGCCTCTAAGTTTGAAATGAAGGACCTTGGTATGATGCACTACTTCTTGGGAATAGAGGTGTGGCAGAGAACCGATGAGATATTTTTGAATCAAGGGAAGTATGTAGTGGAAATCCTGAAGAGGTTTGGGATGTTGGATTGCAAGACAATGGCTACACCTATGGTATCAAATATTAAGTTGTTGTAGGATACAAATTCAAACATTGTGGATTCTACCTTATACAAGAAAATAGTGGGCTCATTGATGTATTTGATGAACACAATACCAGATATATGTTTTTTTATGAACACCCCGAGTCAACATTTGGAATAGTCCAGACATGTTCACTTGGCTACAACAAAACATGTGTTGACGTACCTTAAGGGTACTCTAGATCATGGTCTCTGGTATAGATATTACCATGAGTTTGGATTGTATGGATACTTAGATTTAGATTGGGCCAGCAATATTCCTGACCGAAAGAGCACTTTTGGTTACTGTTTCAGTCTTGGCTCCAGTATGGTCTCATGGAGCAACAAAAAGTAGTCATGTGTGGCACTCAGTACGACTGAAGCTGAGTATGTGGAAGCATATGCAGTGAGGAGAGAAGCAGTATGGCTTCAAAAGATGATGTCTGGTTTATTTGGTCTTGAATTGGTTGTGAACTGCATTTGGTGTGACAACCAGAGTTTCATGAATTTTTCAGAGAACCTGGTGTTCCATGACAGGTCAAAGCATATTGAGATCATATACTATTATATCAGGGATATGGTATAGAGGAGAACAATGAGGCTCTGGTTTCGTGACTACAGAGGATCAAGTTGCGGATGTGTTTACCAATTCTCTTTAGAGGATGAAGTTTGAGTACTTCATGGACAAACTTGGCATGGTCCCTCTTTAGAGGGAGTGTTCTCATATAACATGAAAAATGGATGGCACTAAGACATGTGGAACTCATACAGCATGAAAAAGGGCCGGCACTGAGTGTTCTCATCCAACATGAAAAAGGGTTGGAACTGAGATAGGTGGAACTCGTACAGCATGAAAAGGGGTTGGCATCGAGTGTTCTCATCCAGCATGAAAAAAGGATGGCATTGAGAAATGTGGAACTCATCCAACATGAAAAAGGGCTGGCACTGAGTGTTCTCATCCAACATGAAAAAGGGTTGGCACTAAGATAGGTGGAACTCATCCAACATGCAAAAGGGCTGGAACTGATACAAAAGTGCACATGATTAGGTATTGATGCATCGTAGGGAGTGGATGTCCTAGGGACATGTTGTAGCTATTGAGAGCTACCCATAGACCTTGGTTGCATGGGGTGAAGTCATGTTTCACTATGGATATCCGAGGGCTAGAACTGAGACAAGAGTGCACATGATTAGGTACTGATGCATCACAGGGAGTGGATTTCCTAGGGACATGTTGTAGCTATTGAGTGATACCCACAGACCTTGGTTGCATGGGGTGAAGTCATGTTTCACTATGGATATTTGAGGATGTATAGAATCGCATGTTCAATAGTCAATGAATGTGAGCTTGTGTGGTGTCATACTTGAATTATGTGTCTCATGGAAGTGACACTTGGTTGCTAGACACTTGGTACAAAAGGGAGAAACGAGGCTCCAATATGGTGTAGAAGGGAGTAGTGAGGCTCCAATATGTGGCTACCACTGAGAAGGTTGTGGATGTGTTGACAAATTCGTTGTCAAGGACGAAGTTCGAGTACTTCAGGGACAAGCTTGACGTATTCCCTCTTCAAACGGAGTGATGGCTTCAGATGTTATTGCAGGGTAGTGGATGTCATGATGACATCTTGTGGCCATTGGAGAGCTACGCACCGACCATAGATGCATGTTGAAGAGACGAGGTGCAAATGTTATCACAAGGTATTGGATGTCATGCATAAGATATCCAAGTTTTCTGTGGGAAACTAGATAGTCTCATGATGACATGTTGTAGCTATTGGAGAGCTACCCACTGGCCATGGATGCATGTTGTGAAGTCACAAGGGTGCATGCGATGAGGTACATATGCATTGAAAGGTAGTGAATGTCTTGGGGACATGTTGTAGTTATTTGAGAACTACCCACAGACCTTGGATGCATTGGTTGTGAAGTCACAAGGGTGCACATGATGAAGTACATATGCATTGCGAGGTAATGGATGTCATGGTGACATGTTGAATCTATTTGATAACTACCCACATGTAATCTTCAAAGTTAATCTTCAAAGGTAATCTTGGCATAATTTAGAATGTCTCCCTCGTTGAGAGGGAGTGTTGATGTTTGGGAAACATCAAAAAGACATTCTACTAGATTCATAATTAATAATATGATTATTAATTATTAAGCAACATTATTAATTATAATATTATTAACGTAATAATATATTTATATATAATAAAATATAAAGTATAAATATATTTATTACCCAAGGAACACATCTCTTCATGGATGGTCACCATGGTCACCATATGTTCTTTATATATAGAACACTCATCATTGTAATAAGATATTCATTCACATACAATATCATCTCTAATGAAAAATTCAACAAATATAATGCTCCAACATGCCCCCAACACTTACTTGTGGCTCATCCTGAGCCACTAAGACAATGTTTTCCTCCTTGACAAACTTATCCAATGCCTCAAATCTTCCTGTCATCTCTTGTAATTGTGTTGTCGCTTGCGCACTCATTTCTGCAATGTTTTCTACTATCTTCTTTGTAATGTGATCCTTCAACACTTCTACACTCTCCATGTGTAGCTTCTCTATCCTTCTTTTCACTGCTTCCAATTTTGTGATCATTTTTTTGGCTCCTTTCTGTAATGGCTCCAAATGAGCTTTCCTTAGCTGCTTCTCCATCTGAATTGCCTTTAGTTATGATTGCAGGTTCTTCATCTCCCGCGCTCTTCATTTTGTCTAAGATGGTCATGTTCTTCTGTCTCTGTTTCAAATCCTGGACTGCAATGTTTATATTTCCCTCCTTCTTGTCTAGTTCTTGAATCTTCCCATCTTATTGTAGTAAAGTCAAAATCTACGCCATGATATTATATAATTATGTCATTATAGTCATCTCCCCTTCAATATTCTTTGTTTATTCCACAACCTATTGTTCCCTTTGTGCTTTGATATCTAGTGGAGTCCAAGGGATCACCTTGTCATCAAGGTCTGTGATTTCCTGTCTCTAGTTGTCCATCGCCTGTGCAATTTTTAGGATCTTCTCTTTTGCATCGAACTCCCCTACTAGTACGCTTTCTGGGATAATTTAAAATACTTCCTCAAGCCTTTGTTCTAATTTCTCTGTGCGCTACTTTTCTTCATCTCGCTTGAGCTTCACTTCTTTGAGGGATATATCCAGTACCTCCCTCACTTCCTTCAATGTCTCAAGGTTCGTCTCATATGTCCTGGATCTTGATTGAACTTTGTGAACAATGCTAATATACAACTTGTATAATGCCTTGGTTGGAATCTTGGATAACACCAAGTCTAAATATTCTACATCCTTCAACAGTTTCTACGTGGTGTCCTTGTCGACTTGTAGCATGCTTTGGATTATATGGAATGTCGCACTTCCCATTATTGTTGTCTAGACTATCACATTTTCTTCATGTATTGGCTCCTGCTGCACTGTGCTTCTCTGTTGTGCGACATTGATCTGTAGGCTCTCCAAGTCTTCTCCGACCTCCATTAACTTCTTCATCAATTATTCTCTTTGTAATTATGGTGAGTTGAGGGGTCTTCTTTTTCACTTTCATATTCTTTCTTTGTTCTCCTATCTGCATGGTTGATTTCCTCTTTGGTGGTGTTTTTGTCTATGTAGGTTTCTTTACCTTTGATAGGTTTCCAGTCCCTGTTTCCTGGGTTGGGATAGTATCTTTCTTTTGCGCTCCCCCATTTGTTCTTTATGCACGCTCAATTCCTAGCACTATGGCCCTTGGTACCATTTCCTTCTTCCTTGGCTTCTTCATTGTCGTCACACTTTATGTTGGTTGTGTGCATTGTGATGCTTTCCTAGTATTAGCTGTTGGGATACTTTATTTCTATGACGTGTCAGCTTCTACTTGTTATTTTCCCTTTATTCCTTTCTTAACAACCACTGGTACCTTCCATTGATCTGACCATTCTTTTATTACCCATTGCACTTCTTCTGCTGTGATGCATTATTGCATCTTTAACCATGTATTCTTAGGGTCTCTTCTGGCTTGTTTCCATATATTATGTCTAGATTCCTTGAAGTTCGCTAGCCCTTCATTATTCTTCACCACTTTAGGTGAAATCCTCCATGTATCTGCAATTTTCTCCTGCATCTGGATGTACATGCCAAAAATGTTGGCATTGGATTTCCTCTGCTTAGAATCTGTGTTATGCCGTAGAGTTATGTATCTTATTGCATCACATTTTCCTCTCCTATCACAAAAGACTGAGTATTTCTATTTTTCCCATGCATTTAAAGCTATCAAAATCAACAACCAAGAATAGTGGAACTCTGTTCCAGAATCTTGTGCATCTCTGTAGTCTTCCAAAAAGAGGTTGAGCAAATAAGGTCCCCAACTGAGAACTGTCCCCTTCACGCATTGCAC
The DNA here is from genome assembly GCA_009831015.1 of Picea engelmannii. Taxonomy (NCBI): domain Eukaryota; kingdom Viridiplantae; phylum Streptophyta; class Pinopsida; order Pinales; family Pinaceae; genus Picea; species Picea engelmannii. The sequence goes on from ML795529.1 coordinate 452,504, forward strand.
AACTATTTCTGCTACTCCTGCTGGCGCCTCTTCCTTGTGACATTTTCGTAATAACTTGTAGGCCATAAACTTCGTTGCAAATATCATGACTGGCTAATTTATATTTCTGATTATCATGCCTATGTTTCGTCTGTTAGTGCCAAATTGTACTTTGACCTCCTCTGTAATCACCTTTTCTTTTGTCTTATCATCTAAAAACTCTTATGGTTTCATTCCATCTATTGGAATCTCTATAATTTGTGCAATTAGATCTACATCAATGGGGACAGGTCTGTCCATCCACAAAAACTCTCCATGAACTCTTGCTAATAGTTGTTTTACAAATGCAATGACATCCTTCCCCCTACCAAAGTGAGGGATTTCCAAAAAATCCATAATGCCATAGTTGTAAAGTAATGTAATCCATTTTTTGGGTTCTAGTATCGATATTCCTAATGAGTTTACCCTTTTGTTCTCCATGTAAATATCTTGTGCAAGTTCTAGAAATTTAGCTACTTCTATCACGTCATGGTCTGTGTACTTAATCTTGGGAACATACACCATCATATCTTCTACTGCTATGACTGATTTTGGAATGTGGGGAAATGACAACAAAATTTGTGTTTGTGTGGGCACTGTTGTGACTGCTGGCCGCATTATTCTTTGTGATGGCCTTGCTATCTCAATCTATTCTTCGATTTGAGTCGTTGTCATCCTTGACCTCTGGGGGTTCCTCTGTTCTAGGGTTATTTGTTGTTTCCATTTTATCTGATTCTATATTCTCACTGTCTTCTTCATATTTTTCTCCCTCTACATGCACCACTCCTGGTTGTTCTGCATTAGGGTTTGTTGCTGCACTAGGGTTTTGACCTTCTCCCACCTGATTTAATTTTTCTTCTTCATCCTCTAGGTTCTATTCCTCAACCATTGTCAGGCTAATTGATTCACTTTCTGTCGAGGGAATAACATCCACATCGACCACCCCGTTCATTTCCTCCAACGATTTGTTATCCCTTTTGGTCCTTTGCGTGAACTGGCTAGGTGCTTCGAACTTTGGCGGTGCCATTTTTCTAATTCGAGAAAAATCTACTACAAATCTTGATGGGGTTCTTCACAAATTCTTACTCACTCACACCTTATTCACTAAGTCGCTCCTTTGCTCAAAATCACAAATGTTTACCTTTTTCATGATTTTCCTCTTTTATAAACCCTATCATAAATGTTCTGACATGCCCTCTATTTTCCGTTCACCAGTTTTCACTTTTCAGATCATTTTCTGTCTTGTCGCGTTGTGCTCACTTTTCCTGCGTGCAATATCTTGAATTCTGTCGCACCAATTTACTGTTTGCTGTGTGCTATATCCTTCAACTGTCTGTCTACCACTTATCCATCTATCTACTTTTTTTTTT
>ML795529.1:454676-469667 GCA_009831015.1 Picea engelmannii
TGGACCTATAAAATCTACTGCCCACTTCTCAAACACTTTCAAAGTTACCTAAGTTCTCAATGTCATCTCATCCCTCCTTGATGGCTTTCCAACTCTTTGACATACATCACAATTCTGACAATACTTCTTTGCATCCTTGTGAATTGTTGGCCACCATAATCCAATGCGTAATATATTTTGTGCAATATCTTTCTGTGCATAATGTACTACAACTATTCCTACATGTGCTTCTCATAAAATGATAATCCTTTCATGCTCCATAACAAATATTCTTAGAATGTTGTTTGTTCCAATATTATATAAGTGTACTACAATAAATTGATAGTCTGTAGCTGTAACTATCGGTTTCTTCTTCTACACAGTATTAAATTCCTTTGGGGCAAAGGTTATACTTAAAAATTCAATAATGTTAGCAAAATACTCATCAACAATCTGTACTGAAAAAAATTGTGCATAAGGGAAGTTGTCCTCCAAATTGCTTGGTTATTCTCCATTAGTTATCTTTGTCAGGTGATTTGGCCCTACATTCAATCTTCCAGGCTTCAACACAACTTCAAATTAAAACTCCTGAAACAACAATAACCATATCCATATTCTCCCCCCCCAACACTGTATTATTGACCAAATATCTAAGAGCAGAGTGATCTGTAAACATCTTAAAGTGTTGGCATAAAAAGTAATGTATGAATTTATGCAATGCATATACCATAGCCAATCCTTCTCTTTCTATTGTATTGTAGTTTTGTTTTGAATATGACAACTTCCTCCTTGCAAATGCTATAGGGTGATCTATATCACCTTATCTTGGATGTTTTAATACTGCTCCAAGTTCTATTGAAGATGCATCCACATGCACATGAAATTCCTTTTACTAGTCTAGAAACACTAAAATCAACGTTGTCACCATCTTATCCTTCAATATATCCAAACTCTGTAGCCACTCCTCATTCCAATGATATTTAGTATCCTTCTTCAACAATTTCTCCATTGGTGCAATAATCTGTGCATAAACCCTTATAATTTCCTACAATATCCTGTATGACCAAGTGTACTTTTTAACTGGCGCAATAACTTAGATGGTGGTAAATTAACTATGACAACAATTTTGGCAGGATCAACCAACATACCCTATTTACACAACACATGCCCTAACAAGATTCCAAAAGGTACGCTAAAAATACATTTCTTAATATTCAATGAAATATGATACTGTCTACACCTGTCTAACATCAATCTTAATACTTCAACACGGTCCTTCAATAAACTAAACATTATCCAGTCATCCAAGTAAAATTTCAAAAAATTATGAATAAAATCCTTAAAGGCCACTACTACTACTCTTGAAAAAATTGTAGGGAATTCTTTAACCCAAATTGCATCACTGTGTACTGATATGATCCCCATTCTGTGAAAAATGTAGTCTTATGTCGATCTTCTAGTGCTATTATGATATGGTGATATTTGGAAAATCCATATGTAAATGAATAAGCTTCTTGTCCTGCTACATTCTCCAATACTTCATCTATAAATGGTGTAGGGAAAAGATCATGCAGGAAATCATAATTCAGTTTCCTCAAGTCTACATAGATCATGATTTTCCCTTGCTTCTTTTCTTGTACTACCATAGTGATGATCCATTTAGATTCTTCCACAAGTTCTATGACACCAACCTCTAACATATTGTTAATCTCTTCCTTCACCTTTTGCTTATACACCAGATTCAACCTATAAGGTCTTTGTATTATAGGTCTAGCATCTGGTTTCAAAGGGATCTTCATCTCTCCAATTTCTTCTGTTAATCCCTTCATCTACGAAAACATCATTGGAAACAAATCACTGTACTCATGCAGTAACTCTGTTATTCTTTCTACTGCTTGACTATCCTAATAATCTCCAATACTTGCAATCTTTGGGTTTCTTGCTATTCCAATATTTACCTTTGTTACACATTATTTTCATCACCCTTATGACTGTTAATGATGTAAACCTATTTGTTGCCTTTAGAAGGGTCAGTGGTCTAAATTCATGAAGAAAGAAGGGAGAAGAACTTTCCCTAAGAGAAGAAGTTGTATTTTCCTTTGTAAAAACCCTATTAAAGAGGATTTCCGCAGGCTTCTATATAGCTAGGGTGCGGAAATGCTTGGTTTCTGCAGGCTACACTATATATAGGGTGAGGAAATGCCTGGTTTCCATAGGTTGCACTATAGCTAGGGTGAGGAAATTCCTAATTTTCGCAGGCTGCACTATAGCTAGGCTACAAAGTTTCCGTAGGTTGCACTACAATTAGGGTGTGGAAATTCCTGTACGTGGGAAAAACAAGCATCTTCTTGATGCTTCTAGAAGGAGAATATTCTATGGTGAGGTGGCCTTCAAACGGTTTGGATATTACTCGCTTTCATGATTTAGTGGGATCATCCTAACCTCCTCACCTTATCCTCTTCAACTTATAAAAGGAGAGGAGCTCTCATGGAGAAAGTTAGATTGAGCTTGATTGGTTTGGAAAGTTCTTGAGCCTTTGAGATTAGAAATTTAGCTTGAGATTGTTAGCTTGGTATGTTGGCTTTGAGATTTGCTTTGTCAAGATAGATTATGAGTAGCTATCAGATACAAAGTCTCAGAATCCATTGGAGCAAGAAGTGTGTGGGAAGCAAGGAACTGTTGGAAGGAACCTGATGACATCAAGGCACCTGGTTGTATCTTTCTTCCATATTATATAATACAGTGGCATGTTTCTTTCTCATAAAATCATTCTCATTTTATTACATGACTCCTTGATCACATGTATAAGCTTTCCTTGAGTATACTATTGTTGCTTTCACTTTGGTTCGTTTGTGTCATTGCAGATCCAATATCACAAGAGCACCGGAGAGAAGCATGGACAACAAAGACATAAGGAAGTGATATTAAAAGGTATGTCTTTCGTCTCTTATCTAATAGTAGATCCAATGATTAAGCTTAGAGAAAGTGCCATGTCATGTCTTGTTTTTTTCTAGATCTACGTGGATATAGGGAGATTAGTTTATGTCCGCATTTACCGATTTATACAATAACAACATTCTTTATCTTGAGAGGTCTAGCATAATATTCTAATTCTAATTGTGTACCTTCTACCTCTCTTTCCCCTTCAACTCGTGGAATCTGAATATTGCACAAGTTTTCTTCTGTGACATGATAGTAATGTAGCAACTATCTGAATGTCTATCTCTTTTGGTTTTGATAAGTTGTCACAATATCCACTTCTGTTTTTTCAAAAATTCCTTCTCTTACCACCTTTAGTGTTGTATCTATTTTTGGACTCTGATCACAAAATTTTGTTGCATTTCTTCCCAATTTGCAGTTTCCTTGTGATGTTCCAATTCTGTGTACCAATTCCCTAGAATTCCTTCTAATGTGTGAATAAAGTGATGTGTCCATTATTCTTGTGGTACCAACCTCCACTGGACCATGCATCTTTCTACATGTTCACAAGGTTTCCCTATTCCATCATACTTCTCCAAATATCTGTTCTCCTGCTTTGCGTCAAATCTAATGAGTAGTAACCTCTTGCATTGAAACCAATCATTGATATTATCTTTATGGGTACCCCACCAACGGGCATGTGTTGCTTTTAAGACAATGTATAATGCTAGTAATATCTGATTCTCCAAAAATTTTGCCTCAAACTTCATTAAAAATTATTTTAAATTATTTTGACCATAAAAAGTAGGATGTTCTCTTACCTCTGTACCAACCCATCTTAGCGCACACATCATTCTGGTAGATAACTCATGTAATCGTTGCTACCATTTCTCCAATCCCGTGTCAGACTCTGACGCACAAGAACTAATGCTCCCGCAACTCAACATTCCATCTGCAGTTGGGTTGATATAATCTTCTTCGCGTGTAATAGTTCTTTACAACTGATTCATATATTCTGTAATGAAATTTTCTGTCGCGGGTTCAACATAACTTCCTCCTTATAAAGTATCTAATGGAACAATAACTCTATATTCTCCTAATTCAAAGATCATCTTCCTTGTCTTCAAATTGATAATATCCTAGTTATCAAAATCCCAATCCAAGCTCAATAATGATGGATATGGTGAAGTGTTAACCACTATGTCAATGACTTCAAAGTCTTTCATGGTGTGCACACCATCTAGATCTACTAGTATCCCCTTCAATCTACCAATTGGAACCACTTTATGTTGATTTGCTAGCTTCAACTAAATTGGTGAAAATCTTGATGTAGGTTCCCCCATAGATTCCCATGTCTTCTTAGGAAAAACATTTACTTCAGACCCTAAGTCTAGTATGATATCCCCCATATTGAAATCTCGAATGTTTGCATTCAACCCAAATTTCCTACTTGTTCTTCTCTTCTTACGGATCTAGTTTACTCTTTTTACTCCTTCTTCCCCATAATTACACTTTTATAACAAATTTTACTCCTTCTTCCCCATAATTACACTTTTATAACAAATTTTGTAACACTTGCAGAGATGACTTATCATTCAATAGCTTTACACAAGATACCAAAAAGTATCTTAAATTACTAACCTTTTCTGTAGGTTGATCATTGCTAGTCCAATCAAATAATGGAGGCATGTCATAGACTGATACATCATCTCCTAGATTGGTTCCTGAAGTAGACGCAATGTTATCCTTCAAAATATCTTGTCTAGCCTCTTTGAAGGTCTACTTCTCTTTGCACTCATCAAAATTATGTTGAGGTGTTGTATTCTTCCTGACCCATTGGTATTGATCCTGCTCCTTATTTGTTGCATCTGCTCCTGTCTTGGATCCAAATCTAGTAACTATATTGATCTTCTTCCCATCCTCTTCTTTGTTTTACACAACAATCCATTGGACATTATGATTTTTATGGTTCGTCTTGTCCTGTATCTTTACCAGAAGTGTCGGAAAATCTTATGTCTCATGGTTTGATGCACATAAATACATACACGTTACAGGTGGATGAAAACAATATCTTGCATAGTGTCCAGGTTTCTAACAACTATGAAAAACTACTGGTCCTCTACCTCCTTCAAATCCTCTTCCTCCATGACCTCCTCCTCTTAAGCCTTCTCTATTTCCTTGATTTTATCCATGTGGTGTATTATACTGTGGTGCCTGATTGTACTATGGCTATGCATTATTATACTATGGTGGCGCTGCACACCGTTGTGCGCTGTTAAACTGTGGTGGTGCTCCAAACTATTGCGCATTATTATACTACGACGGTTCTACAAATTGGTGCACGTTGATATATTGCGGATGCTGGGTAGGTTTTCCTATCATTAATTCATCCTGCACCCTATAAGTATCTGATGTCCTCTCCTTCATTATCTCTAAGGTTTTGCAGTCCTTATTTTCATTTCCAACTAACTTGAAAAAAATTAAAAAATGTAGTCTTTGGTACTATTTGATACTTCTGCATCATAGGGCAATGATAAGGATAATGTTCATGTGTTCTACATATCTCATACCATAGTCCTCCTGGGGGTAGAGGATTAAACATTCCTGTCCCCAAGTACTGCACAAAGGTTGGGCACTCATTCTTATGATGTCCTTTTATTATGAAAAATGTGCACCAAACATCTTCCCTCTTTTCCTTTCTGTTATTTTGATTAAACTGAGATGTCACATTTTTCAGATGTTCTCTCAACTCTTCCACAACTGGATATGTATACTTATACTAATTTTCCTCTAACTGCAAAGCTTCCTGCAGAGCCTTAGCCTGACTTTGGAATTTCTGCTGCCTTAATGGATACTTCAAATGTGCCAATAAAGAGTTAACAAATAAATTTCTATGTTGCATATCAATAATAGAGTACTTCAACTTACCTTTCAACCTTTTGAACTTCTGGTCAACCTCACAAACTATATCACCTGGCTTATGATTAATCTCTATCATTTCATTCATGAACCGATCCTTTGAACTTGGTTTCTAAAATTCATTGATCAATTGCTTCTTCATATTTGCGACAATTGTAGGTGCTCCTGTTGGATTATTTACTACGAGACACATATACCAGTCTAATGCACGGTCTCTGAATGTGATTGCCAACTGCACAACCTTGGTATCTTCATCTCTAATCTTCTTAGTTGCCCAAATATTCACACAAATAAACAGGTTCTTTTTTGGGTCATCCGACCCTTCTCCACAGAACTCTAGTGACCGAATAGTTGGATCTTGTCCTACCATTGTGAAGTGTTTTTTACTACCACCTTCACGCGGTGTAGATACCTGAATGCTAGTAGCTAAACTAATACTTCTATTGGAATTTCTATTGGACCCATTTCCTACTAAAATCCTTCTACCACTAATAACTTGTTGTATGAACATTTCTTCTTCTTCAGTTGTCTTAGTCACACATGGGGTTGTGGGTTTGACAATAATTCAGATATGGAATGGAGAGCCTTCTTCTACACTGGACCCCTGACCTCTAGTTTTCCTCTCATATTTTGCATGCAATATTTCCTCAATCTACCCCATCACACATAGATCCTCTACCTCTTTCTCATAAATGTCCAAGCCCTCTCGCTCGACTACTACCCTCTTTTTACTATTGATCTTATATTGGTAGGGTCTTCCACTACACGTCACTCCCGATCTACTCAATATCTCCTTGGTATGTTCCTCATCCATCACTATGGGGTCCATTGCTTCCTTTTTCTGGCCTCTCTCTAGATCCCTCTCCATATCTCATATATTCCTTAGTGCATCTCCCAGTTCCCCCATGCACGCAAAGTAATTTAGCTGTATGATTCCATGGTCATCATGCCTTTATCATGCAATAAGATCTGGATCGACATGTAAAGTGACCTAATGTACGTTTGATCCAAAAAGGATCCATATAAGGCTAAGAATAACTCAAAACTCACAGAGGAAACTTAGAATGCTAAAAAAGGCTCCAACAGATAGAGAAAGGGAAAAAATTCAAAGTTCCCAAAACTCAGTAAAAATGGCATGATCGTGAAGAGTGCGTTGCAATCTTTCTAACGACACAAACGACTTGTCAGACAGAGTTACGGTTTGGAATATATTTGCAGTCAAAGTTGTGGTCAAACATGGCAAGTCAACACGAGCCACATCATCGTCCGTACTGCTGACGTGGTAGGGTGACATCAACATGATGGATGTTAATGTTAGCATGCCATGTGGCAGCACCAGAATCTGCCATGTGTCACCCACCAATGGTATTTTCAGGGGTCCATGTGGACCAGTAGAAAAGTTCCACGTGGCACCCCCAGACGATGCCATGTGGAACCATTTGGGAAGTGCCACGTGTCATGTACGATTGATTGGGTAGTTAGATCAATGATCAAGTGGAATAATATACATAGGCCACGTGGCCCAATCAACGGGCAACACATGGCATCTCTGAAACGCCTAAGGACGACCCATAACTGAAATTAAAAAAAATATATATGGGGCGGGACCCCGCCAAATCTGGCCGAGGTCCGCCATATCTAGCGACATCTGCCAACTGTAGAGGTCATTCTCCAAACTTGGCAGGCGTTATAAAAAATATCCTAAAAGGGAGGCCCGTGGATTTGACCCCGAGACCTCCCCCCATATTAACACTTTAATAATAGTACTGACAACCAACTCATCAACAGAGCCCATTGGGAAATCCGTCCACCGTTTTCTATTTAATTTGGGTTCCGCCCAGCCAGAAAGGGGGAGGTGCAACCATACCGTACAACCATGGGCAAGGATTTCGAGATGAGACTGTCATAATTGTAGGTGCAGAGGGCACAAAAGCTAAGATAAAATTCCTCTTGGGCCTGAGAGTTCCAGAGTTGGATCAGAGCGTGGAGACAATCATTTTTGGGTAATTCAACGCCACAAATCCAGTGGTGATTTTTTTTTTCTTCTTCTTCTGATCTAAGCATTATTTCTGCAGCTTGAATTCAGAATGAGGTATATTCATGTATTTTCTAAATTCTTTTTTGCTGAGTTAATGAAAGAGCCTACCCATTTGAGAGCAGGACCCAAAGACGTAGTCCACCAGGGATGAACTCCGTTATCAAGTTTTTGTGTTCAAATCTGATTCTTATGTCTCTTCATTTTAAAGTTTTCCCTTCTTTAATGGTGCACTTTAATTTATGCTCATTTAATACAATTCTTTATAAGTCACAATGAAAATATCCCAGATCATGTTGGTACCAGAGCAACCATCTTTGACTTGAATTGTTGAGTGTGAATGATTACTAGGGCCATCATAAGCAAGGTGAAGGAACTCTTAAGACGTTCAATCCTGAATTTGGTCATGTATCCAAAAGGAAGAAAATGGCAGAAGAGGACAAGCATGATGAACAAGATAAAAAATTTCACATGGTATTTTATCACATGTCAGAAATGGTCGAGCGAATGTATGGAGATTACAAGAAGAGGATGAAGAAGAAAGGGAAGAAAAAGGAATCACATGCAGATTATTATGCTTCGGTAAACCAAGGGGTTGGAGGAGATCCTCCTGAGCCTTCGCCTTCACGTTCAAGTTCTATTTCTTCTTCCTCTGAGCATTCTCATCATTCTCATCATTCTTGTCATTCTCATCATTCTAGCCATAAAGCCTCTTTTAAGAAACCATTATTAAAACTTGATATAAAATTTTCTTTACCTATGTTTAATGGAGATGCTAATCCTGAAAAAATAGATAATTGGATCTAACAGATTGAAGTGTATTATCATGTCCAACATATTGATGAAGAGGAGGTTAAAGTGCAACTGGCTTCTCTTAGGTTGGAAGGAACCACTCTCGTGTGGTGGGAGACCAAGCTTCAGGACATAAGTAAGTGTGGCAATCTTCTTTCCTCATGGTCGGAATTTAAATCAATGATAAGGAAGCAATTTTATCCATTAGGGTATTTACATAAAGCAATGATGGAATGGAAAACTTTAAGGCAAAGTAAAGGTCAAACAATCCAAAGTTTCACAGAGGAATTTAGGAAGAAAGCACTTGCACTAAACATTCCTTTGGATTCCTATTAAACGTTAATGAAGTATATTGGCGCACTTCACAGTTATATTCGTCATACTTTACTATTGTTTAACCCCACCAGTCTTGACGAAGTTTGTGTGCAAGCCACTCACCTTGAAAGCAGGGGTAAGAATGGACATGAGGAAAATCCATTCAAGCACTCTAAAAACCATTTCAATAGGAAAGGAAATTGGAAGGACAAGAAGACAACTACAATAAAGAAGGAAGAAGGAAAACCCTCTTGCAACCATTACAAGAAAACTAGTCATGATAGCGAACATTGTTGGAAACTTTTATCACATATATTTGTCAAGGGAAACAGGTTGCCCAAGTTCGCAACCTACGCAAAAAGCGTCAAAGCGCAACACTCCGAGCGATCCAATATGGACTCAAATTGAGTGACTGAGCAAGTTCAGTTTTCAATGGCTGGGATTCCATGTGAAGCTTAGATTAGCAACCCTAAGGCGATTGGAATCATAAAGTTGCATGAAGTTTAACGTCAGATAGAGGTCCGAAATTGCGAGGTAAATCCTAGCCGTTGGTCCTGGGAAGGACACGTGGCACAAGACTAGCATTTCAGATTCATAGAATGGAGCAGTCAACGGGAAGAGTCATGAGGACTCGCGAAACACGAAGTCGCAAAATTATCCGGGCCATCTATTTTTGAAGGACACATGGTGCAAGATCGAATCATGGAGAAAGTCATTTCTGAAAAGATGAAGCAAGGAATGCGCAAATTTCCCGAGTCTTGAAATGTTGATATTCATCTGGGCCATCTGATGCAAAGGGACACATGTCACCCAATCCAAGAGATCGCGATTTCATGAATCAGAGGTTTTAGCATGGAGCAAGGCACAAGTTCCTGAAACATGAAATCCCGAGACGCCCAGGAGTTGGGACCATGGTCACAGCCCGATGTCATATGGAGGCCGTTCCAGGAGGAAAGGTTGGCACTCATAGCATAGAGCTGGCCAAGGTGGAGTTCCGAGGAAGAAATCGTAGCCTTCAGATGCAAAGCAGATCCAATCGTCCATCTGAGTCAGTCGATTTTGCAATATCAGAATATTTGGAATCGAGAGAAGTGAAGATTCCTGAAATGCGAAATCCTGAAATTACACGTACGAGCCCCAGGTCATGGCCTGAGGTCGTGTGGGGTGATGGAAAGGGGATGCACAAAAGGATGAAGCACCTGAGTTGGTCACAGAGAAAGAGATGAGTGGCCTTGAGGCGCTAGATTTGACTCGAAGGAGTCGGGAGCTCATCTGGGACAATTAGGGGTGTCAGGTTTTTTCCGATCCTGACGAAAGTAGTTAATGGAAATGGTGGGAGGTAGTTGAAACCTTGTTTCACCCCATAAATGGAAAGGATGGAAAATATGGCCATGGAGGCAGAATGTTAACCCAAGGTCCTCCTGTCAATGGATTTTCCAGCAAAGCCCATACTGATCTGATCTTCCAGCTTGACAGAAGAAAATGCAGACGTTGAGCCTTGAATGTAGTCACTAGATCAATGACCACAGTTCATTGTGGGGACACAACATGCTTGGGCAATAATTTTCTTGTGTGGTCCCACAATGGAAACCATGGTATAGGGAATGCGCTACGTGGTGAAGCATATTGGATTTCTGGCCCAAAAGTGGTTTGAACCTAAACCACCTTCGAGCGGCCCCACAATCAAATGTTTATATGGCATCCTATTCGAGAACAACAAGTGGCCGCGCCCCTGAGCATTAAAGTATCATTCAATATCCAAGGAAAAGTAGCTAATGGAAGGTAGGTTGGTGGTTGAAACCTCGACTCAGCCTATAAATGGAAGGCATGGAAGGCCCGGCCGTGGGAATTGAACCGTCAGTCCGTGGTACTTGTGTAGACGAATTTTTCTGTAGGCCCATGTCGATCTGAGCTCGCATTTGATAGAGGGATGCATTCTTAGTCTAACAGAAGAAAGCACAGATGAAAGGCTTTGAATGTAGTGATCATATCACACTCCTGATACTCAGGGATTGTTCTGAGTATAAATAGATAGTTTTGATATTTTGTTAAGGTTGATGGTTGAGCAGTGCTCACGTATTGTAAAAATTTTGATGAAGAACTCTGGTTATGTATTTTGATCTGAGACTTCTTGTTTCATGAAAGTCAACTTATTTTCCATCTTATTTGCCTATGATACTGAGAGAGTTCATGAATGACCGATTCACATGGATTGTTGTAACTGTATTATGATGGATGTTTGATTATAGTGCAGCTATAATTTATTTTAGTTTATTTGAACGTTGAATCCAAGAGGATCTTGTTTTCTGAGTTGTTTCTCCTTAGGCTACTGGAAGACCAGATGTCCACAACAGACCTCCACATTCGTCTCTCTAGTTCTTCCTCCTACTCACCCTTACTACAACTTACTGACTGAATTTAATCAAGACCTCATTTGCTTGTGCATACTGCCCCAACTTTATGAGTTAAAACGATATTCTCTCGAGTCTGCCCCATTTGACCTCTTTAAATCCATTAACTATGACATATAAATTGATGGGTACTGGGCTTACCTCTTTTGCAATCTAGAGGTGACTTCTGGTGCCATTGCCGGGACGAAAGTGAAGATATCTTCCCTAGGAGAATGACAAAGAGCTTCTGATTCTGAAGGTGCATAAGATATCAGAACCATTGAAGATTGCATCTTGCACCTAGCAACTCCACCATCAAAGACTCCACTGGGGAGGATCCCGTTGAAAAAAAAATGACCATACCGAAGGGAAAGACCAGGTATAAGTCTATGAGTTTTCTTCATGAAATCCTGTTCTTCTTCATCAACTCATTTCTCTCTCTCCCTTCGCATATAAAGAGGATTATCCTTTGCTTTGTATATTCAGATGAAAATAATCCTTCCTTCATTCATTCATCCTTGGAAGAAGAATACATGCCCTCTTCTTGTGTTGTAGATGCCGATCTCATGTCTTTGCCTTAGCCTATTCATAAAAGTGAGATCTGTATTGCATATCCTCTTGAAATTGATCACCCTTGTAGCCTTGAGAAGGTTGAAAATAATTCACAGTCTTCTCAAATCTCATTACCCTCCATTATTCCTGCTGATCCTTGCCATCAACTCATTAATACTCATTATCAACCCACTTATTTTCAAGTTAAAATCAGAAATAATTTGTTTAAGCCTTTGAGGCTGCCATATCCCCTTAACCCTTATCCTCTTGATTCCTTTGAGTATCTTCCTCGATTTTTTGGGGAGGATCATGTTACAGCTGAGAGGCACTTGGGGGCCTTTGAGAACTTTATTGATCAGTTTGAGATCATTCATGATGATGTTACCATGAGGATATTCTCACATTCCCTGTCTGGAGATGTTGCTGTGTGGTTTAGATGTCTGGAGGTCGGTTCTATCGGTTCCTGGACCGAGCTATGCCATGATTGTTTAAAGTGTTTGGGTGAGAAAAAATCCATTGATCAATACTGGTTTGAGTTTAATTCCTTGAGGATAGGGGAAGAGGAATCCTTGGCTGTCTTCAACAAGAGGTTTTACAACGTTTATCATAGTATGCCTCTGGAGATCAGACCCACAAGGACTGCTACCATGGTGTACTATGTCATGGCTCAACATTCAGAGCTTGTCCTTCTCCTGAGAGGAAGGAAATATTCATCGTTAAGACATTTGTTTGAATATGCTGTAGAGGTCGAAGAGAACGTCAGGGCTAGCAAGTGGGTTCATAGGCATGCATATCTCGAAAATTTGCATGTACATGAGCAAGAAGACTGTGAATCTGTTTCAGATTCTGAGCAAGAAGATAGTGAATATGAATAAGATATGGAACAACAACAAGGAAGTAGGTATGATTCACAGTTGGAATCAGGTTCTTCAACATTTGCAGATTTTTCTATGGGCATGAATGCATATCAATCTTATGATCAATTTCCAAAACATTTTGAGCATGTAGCAGTGGCTGATTGCATAGATAACTGTATGTTCTTGGCTGATCATAGTTATGATGTTCTAAATCCCACCACACCTTTATATTTTGACCATTCTTATGAAGAAGAGACGACAAATGATGATGATCAAGAGTTGGTTTCAAAAGAACAAGGGGGGAATTTATTTGTAAATAGAGAGAATTTTACAGAGGAGAAGCCCGGTCTTCTAAAGAAACCAAGATTCTGTTGCATTATTCATGATCCTGTGGCCATATACATGGAGTCATACATTTCAGATTTTCTGAAATTTTCAAATCGCATTACTTCACCAATACTCACAGGCAAGTATGGTGTTATGAAAGGTCTCCAAGACCACACTATAGAGCCTTTTCCTTTATTAATTAAGGAAAATCATCGGGTGGAAATCAACTATCCTAGACTCACAGAAAACACAGAGAAACATGTAAAGGAGGAGCTTAGTGAGAAGTTTATCTCCTTTCCAGAGCCTGTAAGTGAGTAGCCATGGCCCGGGACTAGTCAACCTGCACCGAATGTTCACCCACCTTTGCCTACTAGATATATTCAGCCATGTGTTAGTAGTTGTGTAGCAGAGAAGGATGGCTATTACAATTTTTTTGGAGTTTTCCGCTTGGCCTATGAGCTTGTGAAGGAATACATGGAGTTAAATTCCTTCATGTTTGGAAGCCGCCCAACTTTATCCTAACCTCAACATTAGGAGGAAATCTGAAGAATGTATCCATTCTGCTGTCACGGTTGCATTATCTGTTATCAATCACATACATAGTAAAGGAGCTTCCAGTTAGGAAGTTACTTGAATGGCTATGGTGGAAATTTTCTTTCACCTAGCATTGTGTAAACATCAATTAGTTTAGGACTGTATATAAATAAGCTCCTTGGAGCATGTGTATTTATTTTCGTTTTTACTTATCGGCCTGTATTTTTCAGTAGGATGTTTTGAGCTCGACTCCATAGCCCAATGCATAAGGCAACTGTAACTGCTTGTTCTTGATAGCTCGTAGGGAGCATGCCATCCCCTGTGGAGCCAAATGTTATCACATATAGTTGTCAAGGGTAGCATGTTGGCCAAGTTCGCGGCCTGCACAAGAAGCGTCAAAGCGCAACACTCAGAGCGGTCCAATATGGACTCAAATTGAGTGAGCGAGCAAGTTCAGTTTTCAACAGCTGGGATTCCATGCGAGGTTCATATCAGTGGCCCTCAAGCGACCATAATCATAAATTTGCATGAAGTTTAACGTCAAACAAAGGTCCAAAATCGTGAGGTAAATCCTTGTCATTGGTCCTGGGTAGGACACGTGGCGTGAGACTATAATTTCTCTGACTCGCAAAATGGAGCAGTCAACGAGAAAAGTCATGAAGATTCGCGAAACGTGAAATGATCTGGGCCGTCTATTTCAGAAGGACACGTGGTGAAAGATTGAATCATGGAGAAAGTCATTTCGGAAAAGCTGAAGCAAGGAATGCACAGATTTCTTGAGTCCTGAAATGCCAATATTCATCTGGGCCGTCCGATGCAAAGGGATGTGTGTCACTTGATCCGAGAGATTGCGATTTCATGACTCAAAGGTTTTAGCATGGAGCAAGGCACAAGTTCCCGAAATGTGAAATCGTGAGGCGCCCAGGAGTTGGGTCCATGGTCACAACCTGAGGTCATATGGAGGCGGGTCCAGGAGGAAAGGTTGGCACTCATAGCGTAGAGCCGACCAAGGTGGAGTTCTGAGGAAGAAATCTCAACCGTCGGATGCAAAGTAGATCCAACTGTCCATCTGAGTCAGTTTATTTCTCAATATCGGGTATCAGGATATTTGGAATTGAGAGAAGTGAAGATTCCCGAAACGCGAAATCCTGAAATTAAACTTAGGAGCCCCAGGTCATGGCCCGAGGTTGCGTGGGGCGATGGAAAGGAGTTGCCCAAAAGGATGGAGTGCCCAATTTGGTCACAGAGAAAGAGCTGCATGGCCTCGAGGTGCCAGATTTGACTTGAAGGAGTCAGAAGCTCATCTGGGACAATTAGTGTTAAATTTTTAAATTAAAATAAAGTACCAAGGCAAGTGTTTCTCTTCCCTAGG
>ML795529.1:499195-510738 GCA_009831015.1 Picea engelmannii
AATCCCAAAAATAATATCTAATATGTTAGATTGTGGAAGCCCCTTGATACTTAAATGAAAAGAGTGAAGGGAGATATAATTGAATAGTTCATAAGGCACAATACTTGCCAATGTTTTGCAAATGGGGTAGAAAGCTAAGTGGATTTTACTATGGGGAAAAATCCACAGTTAAGTGCACTTGAGCTAGAAGAGTATTGAGATGGGTGACCATCCGAGAAGTATTGGTTACCGAGTGCAAGCCCCATAAGTGATGATTGATGCTATGTGATTCATTTCGCTAGTTTCAATCTCACTTCTTCATCCCTGCGAGCATCACCCCATGCAATGAGTGCAAAGTGGACTATTCAAATCATGATAATTATTAGTTAGTTGCGACTAATATTGATGGATATGGGTCATAGATTAATAAATTACTCTACACAGTTAATCCCAAAAATTATATCTAATATGTTGTAATGCAGAAGCCCCTTGATCCTTAAAAGAAAAGAGTGAAGGAAAAGCTATCTGAATAGTTCATAAGGCACATACTTTCGAAGGTTTTGTAAATGAGGTAGCAAGCTAAGTGGGCTTGATTGTGGAAAAAAATCCATAGTTAAGTGTGCTTGAGCTAGAAGAGTCTTGGGATGATGTTGAGACTCAACAACCCCCCATTATTATTAAATTTTTAACAAAAAATAATGTGTCCTTTTTGTTTGTTTCATTTATTTCAATAATTTATTTTTTGATTATTTTTCTTTATTGAACATTGGGTAGAGTCTATAGCTCCATCTAATAAACCAAATTCATTCACTTCTCTCACCTTCAACTCTGTTAAGAATTACATTTGTTTTCTTTGCAGGTTCTGAGTATTAACCTTGGCTACATTAGTCCAAGAGTCTAAAAGCATAAAATTCCTTCTAGTTGTCTTCTCTTGGTTAGTTTTATTGCTCACATTTTCGATTTAACAGAGTCTATTAATTGTTTTTTAAAGAAAACTTATAATGTGTTGTTTGTTTGCGATAATTATCAATATAAGATGACTCGAAAAGGGAAGGCGAAGCAACAAAAGGTTGAAGAAGAAGAAATCTAGAAAAACCCTAATTCCTTTAACAAAGGAGAAACTAATAGTTTGGAATGGAACCAGATATACAAATTCATCGAGGAAGGTGACTTCACAGACGAATATGAATCCGATGTTGACGAGTTGGTCGAAATCAAGAAGGTCGGTCTTCATAAGGTTGTTGCCAGACCATTGGTTTTTCCCTACTTTGACATGGTACGGTGGATAATCTCCAATACTGATGTTTCTACATGCACAATTGTCAATTCCTCTCATCAGATTGTTGGGTCTTTCAGACCAGATGAGCTTGAAAACATGTATAAATTAGACCCACCTACAGTTTGTCTATATGACAATTTTGTTAAGTAATTCATTCAGAAGGAAGTTGAGGGAGAAGAAATCCAAATGGATGATTTAATTAGGGAATGGTGGTACGATCCAAATTCTTTCAAGATTATAGGGGATAATATATACCTCGTTCCATGGTTGAATAAACCCTCCAAGTTGATATCCATCATGCTTTGTCGCCTTTATGGTGAGAAGGATGCTTCTAAATTTAAATTGAGTTGGGTTCTTGCTATTCACTAAGTTCTCAAAGTTGAAATATTTAATTGGGCCCACACACTCTCTGATAATATTAAATAAGAGGTTCAAAAATATCAAGAAACACCTCTAGGATACTGCCCAAGATTTTTGTGTCTGGTTATTTAACTTATGTTATTTGTGCAGTCACACCTTTTCCTTTGCTAACTTGGAATTGGTCCTCTTCTGAAGAGGAAATCCATGTATATCGCTCTAAAATGTGGGAAGTTAATTGTAAAAACTTCTTCTGTGATATCTGCAATTATTTCATGGTCTCGTTGCACTTGATTTTGAAAAATCATCCAACTCCTAGATTCACCCAAGAGGCCATGGACACTATTAAGGATATTGGAGATTCGTTTGCGGGTGAGGAATTCTCATACATTAGAATATATGGGTGTGAAGGGGCTCCCCATGTTTTACATAGATATGTTCCATACAAACTAGCTCCGAAATAAATTGCATACCAAACTCATAGTGTTGGCATTATTGCATTCTTGTCAAGAAGATAGAAAACACAATGGCCTTCCTTCCCACTTTCACTAGGATTTTTTACTTTATTAAATACAAAACATGCTCAGGAGGAGGTGTATCAATTGGAAGGAATTTGGATAGTCCAAGGGAATTTCAAAAAACATGACCCAACAGAGGTTAAAAGACACTGTAGTGTGGTAAAAAATATTAAAGCATACACCCATGAAGATGATCAATTTGACATTGTTTTTCAAATAGCTAGAAGTTTTCATGAAGTGTATTTGCAAATTGATGAAATAATAAATACCTCCAAAATCTAAGAATTCCTAGATTGGCAATTCAAGAGGAAAAAGGCTTTCTTAAAGGAAAATAATGAAAAAAAAGGAATTAAAGAAATAAATGTTGACGAAGAGGAGGATGAACAATCCAAATCTGAAACATAACATGACCATAATGTCTCCACATCTGACTCACAGCTGGAAAAATATAATCAACAAAGAAAAGCCATCGAAGGAGAGGAATAGAACCAAGCATAAACACATACTCTTGAGAAAAACCCTGGGGTAAATTGATCCAGGTGGATATTGGTGGCCACCCACCTTTTTCGACTGGCTCAAAATAGTTTTCTGGCAATTTTGGCAATTTACTATTTTTAGCACTTTTTAACTTCCGGGGCCATTTTGAGGGCCCAAATGAAGATTTTTTGAGATCAAGGTTCTCAATGATAATTGAAGGCATGATTGAGCCCCCAAAATGAATCTCCTCAATGATACCTTTCCAATGATCTATCATACGCCTAAAACAAAGATCGTATGCAAAAGTTACGACCCCAAGAAGTTGATGTACTAACTTACCCAAATAGGGCCCACATGACTTTTGGCGCTTCATCTCCTAGGGTTAGGTTTTTGGATGTCTATGGTTTTTGGCATTCCTGTTTATTGTAAAAAGGCCTTCAGAGCCTCATTGTAATCATCTTCTTGTGAATGCGAGTAGCCGTCACATCTCTTCTGAGAGATAAGCTGCCACCATTCTATTGAGTCTTTCACTCTGTATTTTATAGTCTCTGTACATTTATTTCATTAATAAAAATCATGTATTACTGTATATCTGTGTTTATGGTTGCATATATGATATATTTATGTTATATTATTGAATATCTGTGATATCTCTGTGCACTTCTTTATTATATCTCCGATCTCATTTCGTGCCGAAAATAATCCGGATCAGTGGTATCAGAGCAGGTTATTTTTGATCATTTTTTCAGTGCATGTCCCCGACGAGGTCCGAGTATAGCAAGTTGGGTCTCGATCTTGTCTCTCTTGAGGAAAATCGCTCTCACACACCCAAGAAACCCTCAATGGCGGAAGAAAATAAAAACGACAGAGAAAACGATCCTATTAATCTGTTGCTTGATCAAGCTCTCACATGACAGAGGGATGAAATGATGGAGAATTTTTCCCACATACTTCAACGCCTCCCGATAGCGTCAGACACATCTTCATCAAGCGACCACTTTGGAGGTACCTAGCCTTTTAAGGTACATGTCAATTTTGATATTTCTATATTTGAAGGTCAGATAGATATGGATGTCCTAGATAAATGGTTAAATCTGTTAGAAGGTTATTTATCTGTTCACAATTTTTCTGACATAGAAAAGATCATCTTCGTGTTGCTTAAGTATCCCCCCCATGTCAAACATTGGTGGGAAACTTACTGGGAGAAAAGTTCCACAGAGGAATCTGGAATATATGGGGCCGAGCCCACTTGGAGATTTTTTGTGGATGCAGTAAAGGAACAATATTACCCTATTGAAAAATATGAGGACCAGTACATGAGATGGACCACACTATGGCAAGAGAGGGGCCAAGAAGTTATGGAGTTCACCAATACCTTCCATACCTTGAACACCAAGCTCGGTATCAAAGACTCCGAACGAAATTTGGTTCTGAAATACCGTGGGGCTCTACACGGATACATCCAAATTGAAATGGAATTTCTGGACATCTCATCACTCTGTGCTGCCTATCGATATGCTGTTAAAATCGAGAAGAAATTTAAGCACCAGAACAAATGGGAGTTCGGGTCTGCAAATCTGCAACAACCAAAGTATGACAAATAAAAGCCTAACAAACAGTCTCCCGAAAACAAGTCCAAGCCACAGGAAAAGAAGGGCCACGAGAAGACAAAGAAGGACAACGGAAAATGGTGTGATTTCCAGAAAATCCCCTGGCACAACACCGACGAATGTCACTCAAAATAGTCATTGGTGGCCGATATCAAAGACAAGGAGCCGAACCCTAATTCATAATCTAATTCTGAAAATACTGGTAAATGACAGCTCATTGATGAAGACCCCACTGCTATTGTCACGACTGCAACAATTCAACCAGAAGAACCAACAGATCCTGAAGAGGGGGAGCGCCTTTTTCATTCATAGATGTGGGTGAAGGGGACCCTGCTACATTTTATTGTTGATAGTGGAAGCCAGAAGAACCTCATCTCAGCAGAGGTCATCAAATAGTTGGGATTATCGACAACACCACACCCACAACCATACAACATCGGGTGGCTTCGACAAGGATGAGATCTCCGTATCAGCCAACAGGGCTGATTGTCATACGACATCCAACCCTTCAAGGATGAGGTATTATGTGATGTTGCCCCACTAGATGTCTGTGATGTTCTCTTGGGCCAACCATATATGTGGAGATGCCATGCTGTTTATGAGTCTTGACCCCGTAGTGTCATTGTTACTTTGGGGGGTCATCTCTACAGAATAACAGAGGTAGTTCCAACTACTGTTCCACCTAAAAAGTGTCTCAAGGTAGTATCTCATACTGCAAAATTCAGATTCTTCATAATCTGTTCAAAAGGGGAACAAAAGGACACTGCAACCACTACAACCTTGCTCCCTGCACCTTTTATCCAACAGAAGCAGGTCGACAAGGTTGCAGCAAAGCGCAAATATTCCTTCTGCACACTATTATCTCATGTAGCTCAACTTGTTGAACAACCTCAACTTCAATAGGTTCATGATAGACTTCCACAAACTAATCAGCGTGACGTCTCCAACAATACAAACAACTCACCAAGATGCAGATTCAACAAACACTTTTTTCTCTCCGCCGGGAACTCAACGCAATGGAGACCATTGCTTCCTAAGGAGGGAGGATTGATCCAAGTGGATATCGATGGCCACCGACCTTTTCGAACTGGATCAAAACTGTTTTCTGGCAATTTTGGCAATTTACTATTTTTAGCAGTTTTAACTTCTGGGCCATTTTGAGGGCCCAAATGAAGGTTTTTTGAGATAGAGGTTCTCAATGATATCTGAAGGCATGATTGAGCCCCCAAAATGAATCTCCTCAATGATACCTTTCCAACGAGCTATCATACGCCTAAAACAAAGATCGTATGCAAACGTTATGACCCTGAGAATTTGATGTACTAACTTACCCAAATGGGGCCCACATGAATTTTGGCGCTTCATCTCCTAGGGTTAGGTTTTTGGATGTCTAGGGTTTTTGGAATGCCTGTTTATTGTAAAAATGCCTTCAGAGTCTCATTGTAATCATCTGCTTGCGAATGCGAGTAGTCATCACACCTCTTCTGAGAGATAAGTTGCCACCATTCTATCGAGTCTTTCATTCTGTATTTGACAGTCTCTGTACATTTATTTCATTAATAGAAATCATGTATTATTGTATATATGTGTTTATGGTTGCATCTCTGATATATTTATGTTATATTATTGAACATCTATGATATCTTTGTGCATTTATTTATTATATCTCCGATCTCATTTTGTGTCGAAAATAATCCGGATCAGTGGTATCAGAGCAGGCTGTTCTTGATCATTTTTTTAGTGCATGTCCCCGACGAGGTCTGAGTATAGAAATTTGGGTCTCAATCTTGTCTCTCTTGAGGAAAATCACTCTCGCACACCCAAGAAAACCTAAATGGCCGAAGAAAATAAAAACGACGGAGCAGACAATCCTATCAATCTGTTGCTTGAGCAAGCTCTCATGCGACAGAGGGATGAAATGATGGAGAATTTTTCCCACATCCTTCAATGCCTCCCGATAGCATCAGGCGCATCTTCATCAAGTGGCCACTTTGGAGACACCTCACATTTTAAGGTACCGGTCAATTTTGATATTCCTATATTTGAAGGTCAAATAGATGCGGATGCCCTAGATAAATGGTTAAATCTGTTAGAAGGTTATTTCTCTGTTCACAATTTTTCTGATAGAGAAAAGATCATCTTCTCACTCCTTAAGGCTCTCCCTCATGTCAAACATTGGTGGGAAACTTACTGGGAGCAGAGTTCCACAGAGGAATCTGGAATATATGGGGCCGAGCCCACTTGGGTTTTTTTGTGGATGCAGTAAAGGAACAATATTACCTTGTTGGCAACTATGAGGACCAGTACATGAGATGGACCACACTGTGGCAAGAGAGGGGCCAAGTAGTTCCAGAGTTCACCAATACCTTCTATACCTTATGCACCAACAATACAAGTAGCTCACCTATTTATTGTAAAAAGGCCTTCAAAGCCTCATTGTAATCATCTTCTTGTGAATGCGAGTAGCCGTCACATCTCTTCTCAGAGATAAGCTGCCACCATTCTATCGAGTCTTTCTCTCTGTATTTTACAGTTTCTGTACATTTATTTCATTAATAGAAATCATGTCTTATTGTATATCTAAGTTTATGGTTGCATCTCTTATATATTTATGTTATATTATTGAATATTTGCAATATCTCTGTGCATTTCTTCATTATATCTCCGATCTCATTTCATGCCGAAAATAATCCGAATCAGTGGTATCAGAGCAATATGTTCTTGATCATTTTTTTAGTGCATGTCCCCGACGAGGTACGAGTATAGCAAGTTGGGTCTCAAGTTTGTCTCTCTTGAGGACAATCTCTCTCACATACCCAAGAAAACCTCAATGATGGAAGAAAAGAAAAACAACGGAGCAGACGATCCTATCAATCTATTGCTTGAGCAAGCTCTCACGTGACAGAGGGGCAAAATGATGGAGATTTTTTCCCACATCCTTCAATACCTCCCGATAGCGTCAGATGCGTCTTTATCAAGTGGCCACTTTGGAGGCACCTTTCCTTTTAAGGTACAGGTCAATTTTGATCTTCCTATATTTGAAGGTCAGATAGATGCAGATGCCCTAGATAAATGGTTAAATCTGTTAGAAGGTTATTTCTCTGTTCACAATTTTTCCGACAGAGAAAAGATCATCTTCACACTCCTTAAGTCTCTCCCCCATATCAAAAATTGGTGGGAAACTTACTAGGAGCAGAGTTCCACAGAGGAATCCAGAATATATGGGGCTGAGCCCTCTTAGGATTTTTTTGTGGATGCGGTAAAGGAACAATATTACCCTGTTGGCAACTATGAGGACCGATACATGACATGGACCACACTACGACAAGAGAGGGGCCAAGTAGTTCCGGAGTTCACCAATACCTTCCATACCTTTCGCACCAAACTCGGTATCAAAGGCTTCAAACGACATTTGGTTCTAAAATACCATGGGGCTCTACATGGATACATCCAAACTGAAATGGAATTTCTGGACATCTCATCACTCAGTGCTGCCTATCGATATGCTGTTAAAATCGAGAAAAAATTTAAGCACCAGAACAAACGGGAGTTCGGGTCGGCAAATCTGCAACAACCAAAGTATGACAAAGACATCCCTAACAAACAGTCTCCCGAAAACCAGTCCAAGCCATAGGAAAAGAAGGGCCACAGGAAGATAAAGAAGGACACCGAAAAATGGTGTGATTTCCACAAAATCCCCTGGCCCAATACCGATGAATGTCGCTCAAAATAGTCATTGGTGGCTAAGATCAAAGACAAGGATCCAAACCCTGATTCATAATATGATTTTGAGAATACTAGTAAAGGAGAGATCATTGACACAGACCCCACTGCTATTGTCATGACCGCAACAATTCAACCAGAAGAACTAACAAATCTTGAAGAGGGGGAGTGCCTTTTTCATTCACAGATGTGGGTCAAGGGGACCCCGCTACATTTTATTGTTGATAGCGGAAGCCAGAAGAACCTCATCTCAGCAGAGGTCGTCAAATAGTTGGGATTTTCGACAACAACACACCCACAACCATACAACATTGGGTGGCTCCGACAAGGCTGATATCTTCGTGTCATCCAACAGTGCCGAGTGTCATACGACATCCAACCCTTCAAGGATGAAGGATTATGTGATGCTTCCCCACTAGATGTTTGTGATGTTCTCTTGGGCCAACCATATATGTGGAGATGCCATGTTGTTTATGAGTCTCGACCCTGTAGTGTCATTGTTACTTTGGGGGGTCATCTCTACAGAATACCAGAGGTAGTTCCAACTATTGTTCCACCTAAAAAGTGTCGCAAGGTAGTATCTGATACTGCAAAATTCAACTTCTTCACAATCTGTTCAAAAGGGGAACAGAAGGACACTACAACCATTACAGCCTCACCCCCTGCACCTTCTATCCAACAGAAGCAGGTTGACAAGGTTGCAACAAAGCACACAGATTCCTTCTGCACACCGTCCTCTCATGTAGGTTGACTTTTTGAACAACCTCAGCTTCAACAGGTTCATGAAAAACTTCCACAAACTAAGCAGCGCAACGTCTCCAACAATACAAGTAGCTCACCAAGATGCAGATTCAACAAACACTTTTCCCTTTCCCCCGGGAACTCAACGCAATGGATACCATTTCTTCCTAATGAGGGAGGATTGATCTAGGTGGATATCAGTGGCCACCCACCTTTTTCGACTGGCTCAAAACAATTTTCTGGCAATTTTGGCAATTTACTATTTTTAGTAGTTTTTAACTTCCTGGGCCATTTTGAGGGCACAAATGAAGGTTTTTTGAGATATAGGTTCTCAATGATAGTCAAAGGCATGATTGAGCCCCCAAAATGAATCTCCTTGATGATACCTTTCCAACGAGTTATCATACACCTAATACAGAGATCGTATGCAAAAGTTATGACCCCGAGAATTTGATGTACTAACTTACCCAAACGGGGCCCACATGACTTTTGGCGCTTCATCTCCTAGGGTTATGTTTTTGGATGTCTATGGTTTTGGGCATTCCTATTTATTGTAAAAAGGCCTTCAGAGCCTCATTGTAATCATCTTCTTGTGAATGCGAGTAGCCGTCACATCTCTTCTGAGAGATAAGCTGCCACCATTCTATCGAGTCTTTCACTCTGTATTGTACAATCTTTGTACATTTATTTCATTAATAGAAATTGTGTATTACTATATATGTGTGTTTATGGTTGCATCTCTGATATATTTCTTTTATATTATTGAATATCTGCAATATCTCTGTGCGTTTCTTTATTATATCTCTGATCTCATTTCATACTGAAAATAATACAGATCAGTGGTATCAGAACAAGCTGTTCTTGATCGTTTTTTCAGTGCATGTCCCCGACGAGGTCCGAGTATAGAAAGTTGGGTATTGATCTTTTCTCTCTTGTGGAAAATCACTCTTGCACACCCAAGAAACCCTCAATGGCAGAAGAAAATAAAAACGATGGAGTAGGCGATCCTATCAATCTGTTGCTTCAGCAAGATCTCATGCGACATAGGGACGAAATGATGGAGAATTTTTCCCACATCCTTCAACGCCTCTCGATAGCATTAGGCGCATATTCATCAAGTGGCCACTTTGGAGGCAACTCACTTTTTAAGGTACATGTCAATTTTGACATTCCTATATTTGAAGGTTAGATAGATGCGGATGCCCTAGATAAATGGTTAAATCTGTTAGAAGGTTATTTCTCTATTCACAATTTTTTTGACAGATAAAAGATCATCTTCGCGCTCCTTAAGGATCTCCCTCATGTCAAACATTGGTGGGAAAATTACTGGGAGCAAAGTTCCACAGAGGAATCTAGAATATATGGGTCTGAGCCCACTTGGGATATTTTTGTGGATGCGGTAAAGGAACAATATTACCCTATTGGCAACTATGAGGACCAGTACATGATATGGACCACACTGTGGCAAGAGAGGGGCCAAGCAGTTCTAGAGTTCACCAATACCTTCCATAACTGCACACCAAGATCGATATCAAAGACTTTGAACGACATTTGGTTCTGAAATACCGTGGGGCTCTACACGGATACATCCAAATTGAAATGGAATTTCTGGACATCTCATCACTCGATGCTGCCTATCGATATGCTGTTAAAATCGAGCAGAAATTTAAGCACCAGAACAAACAGGAGTTTGGGTCTGAAAATACACAACAACCAAAGTATGACACTAGTACATATGACCAAATTTGCGACGTTTTTTCGTTCATATTGCCACACTTATCCGTCACAATTTCCACGAAAGCCGATATTTTTTTTCGTCGGAATAATCTTGTCGCTATATCCATGATCCAGGTGTGCATGGAAACATTGATGAAATAAGCGCTCCACGTGTCACCACCTTCAAGATCGGTTAACCCTATGAATCATCTCAATTATGACAAAATTTTGTCGCAATAAAAATGAAGAAGTGTGGCAATTACGACGAAAATTTATGCCAAGGCAATAACTTATGACGCAAATGCTGAATGTGTGACGCAAAACCGTCGCCACTTGCGACAAAAATCTATGGCAATATCGATGAAAATATATCTCAAGACCAAACTTACGTCGCATATGTTGTATGTGCGACGAAAATTTGTGGCAAATTATGATGAAATTTTGGTCTATTGCGACGGGTGTGGTAAAATACAAATTTTTTTTTTCCGATGAACTATCGTCGATATTGCGACGGTGGATTTAAGTTTAAAAAAATAAAATTACATGAGATATGGTATTACCATATTACATTGTAATATGGTATACCATATAATATGCCATATTACAATGTAATATGGTAATGCCATATTACATTGTAATATGGCATTACTATTACACTGTAATATTGTAATATATATATCCCCTACAAATAATCAAGGCACTAATCAACAGAATATTGGAAGCATGTGTTATCATGAAGTTGGATTAGAAGTAAGGATACCAATATAACAATATACACAAAGAATAATTTGGAATATTACTTAAAAAAAAACACATGGATTGCATGAGTGAGTCATTATGCAATTTATATTACACAATACTATGACAACACTTCTAAGATTGATGGATGGTATCTTAAGACCATTTCTCGAACTTGTTTATTGTAGCCTCCTTGGATGATATTTTGACTTTTAACAAGATTTGGGAAGATCATTTGAAACATTTCGAGATGATATTTTTAACCCTTCAACACAATTAATTGCAAGCCAACATGAATAAATATGAGCTTGGAAAACAATTATTGTTGTGTATGGATTTTGTAGTTAGAGGATGTGAATTGTGTATTGACCTAAGAAATATAAAATTCGTTGTAAATTGGTTGAT
>ML795529.1:513431-524930 GCA_009831015.1 Picea engelmannii
GAGGAGAGAGGATCAAAGGAAGATATGATGTCACCATTGGGAGGGGATCCATAGTTACAAGCTATGGAATGTGACCATTAAGGGGGACATATTTGAAAACTGACCAAACAAGTGATAGTTGATCCTAACTAGGTAGAGGTTAGGTTAAGTAGGGTCTTTATTGAGATAATGACCTATAAGGGACCCATCGATATTATGACCAAATAAAAATGGACAAAAAGGGGTGTAAGGAAGAAGAGCTAAGGAGGAGGGGCAATACTTTCCCCAAGCATTTGAAGGACTAGTAAAAGAGGAAGAGTATGTAATAGAGCATGGAACACTAGGAGAGGAAGAAGACAAGGGGAGAACTAGGTAATATTGGGTGCTACCAGGTAAGAAGTGGCTAGAGTTGATAATGGGAAGACTAAGCTAGCCCAAAAAAACTCCCAATAGGAACAAGGCTTCATTCAAATAGCAAATGTTTATTTTGACAACTAATGGAAAGATAAGGAAAAGAGAAGGCATAGAGAACAAGGGGCTACCTCATTGTTTTATCAAGCGAGAGGATAAGGGCAAGCAATTATGGAACTAGGTATAATAGATCATATATGTATTTTGTTAATTCGTGTGTGGTAGAAAAACAAATATTGAGTTAAAAATCATTGGGGAGGTTTGGTATTTAGAATGAGAATAATAGAGTGAGAGTGCACCCAGGTAGAAGGATGAAAATGTATTATTTAGAGAGTTTGGAAGAGGGATAGTGCCACCATATGAGATGACATGGATTGGTGTGATGTAAAAGTGAGAGAGAAAGGTATTTATGTATTATGTTTTGTTGGGTCTTAACATTATAAGTAAGAGGTATTGCAAGAGGTGAGTTCATAGTTTTTGTCATATTTATAGAGTTGATAAGTATTGCAATGAGCATCTTATAAAGAATTTCATTTGAGCATCGATATTATGACCAAATAAAAATGGAGAAAAAGGGGTGTAAGGAAGAAAAGCTAAGGAGGACAGGTAATACTTTCCCCAAGCATTTGAAGGACTAGGAAAAGAGGAAGAGTATGTAGGAGAACATGGAACACTAGGAGAGGAAGAATACAAGGGGAGAACTAGGTAATATTGGGTGCTACCAGGTAAGAAGTGGCTAGAGTTGATAATGGGAAGTCTAAGCTAGCCCCAAAAAACTCCCAATAGGAACAATGGACATCTTATAAAGCATTTCATTATTGTTCATATTATATGTTCAAGATTAAATTAGATTAATCAAGGGGAGATACATAGCATTCAACAATCTCTTGAAAAATCCCTATGAAAAGGGTGACTCCACAATGTTTATTAATGAGAAGATGAGTTCCGTCCTATTGTACAAATCCCCAATGATAAGGACATGGGTGATGAGTGATGGAAAATGTGATTATTTTGGTTATAAATTGTCAAGGATTATTGTCAAGGGATCTTTTTCAATATAGTTTGTAATAGGGACTATTTTTTGTTGGGGAGAAGTGTCCAAATATTGGTGTACCCTAGGATCATCAAGGGATTTCTCATCTATGTACAATCGTTTGGATGTGAACTATTATGATAAGAATAAGCATTTTGTAGTAGTGTCCTCTGGAGCCTTATAATACTTGCACTAACGTGTGGGATGAGAGGAGGGGTCTATATTATTGGGATTAGCTTGATGCATTGTTTAATAGGAACTAGGATTTGGACTAGGGATAGAAATAAGGTTAGGATTATGGAAATGAATGAAGTGAGGGATCTTTTCTAATTTAGTTTCCACAATGAGGATATGGATAAAGACTTTGTATATGGGGGTTCTCTAAAATAGTTTTATAAAAAAACTACAAGTAAGCCAAAATTATATTTAAAATATCTACAAGTAAACCAAAACACCACATGGAACTTGGCATATATATCAATATCTACATATTCATGAGGATTGTGAACTTTTACTAGTATAAAGCCTACTTTTAAAAACACGTCAAAACCCTTACCTTTTCATTGTTCTTTCGCCAGATCCATTAGCCCATACAACTTGATAAGAGTTGTCCATGAGATGCATTTCCATCACCTAGACTTGAATGAATCATAAAAGACAAATTTTTCATATGAGTAAATAATTAATAAGCAAATAAGCATGCATTTAGTTATGTAAAATACTCTAGAAAAAAATTAAGTTGTCACATACCTTAATGAGCTTCTATTTGTTTCGAGAATAGATTATTCTCTACTGAACAGGGCCAACCACATGAAGGTGGAAGCTCATATGGCCCCTCCCCCCCCTCACATCGCTCTCAATTCCCCATACCCAAAAAATGATTTTCTTTATATAGAAAACATATAGACATTAATGCATAACTAGGATAGTCATCAAAACATATGAACATATAAACATCGATAAAGATCCAAAAACAGTTCATGAATTTATACATCTAATTTTTCTTTGATTTATGTTTTTTTACATCCATAAAACTGACAATTGGGATATCATCATCATCCAAGGACATTATATTTCGTGTGCCCTATCCTTCTATTGTTTCTACGCGCTCATGTACCATACTTCTGGTACGTCACTAAGAAGGGTTAGCTGGCATCTATTCAGGGTCGTGAATTGGAACAACGAAAATGATCATATCGATATGTTGAAATATAATTGAAATAAATAATTCATTGTTTTGATTAACATTACACTATTGCTCTTTACCTGTCTCTATAACTAGGACAGTTGGTGCATTAATTTTCTGTCCATTTGGTTGCTCTCACATTTCACCCTCTTGAGCTACATGCTCTTCAATTTTGAGGCGATAATATATAAGTATAAGTCAGAAAATAAATATCTACAAGCACAGTAAATATTTCTAATTCTGAAGCATACATACCGGAATGGGTACTCTGCTCTACACTATCACTGGACATGTGGACCATTGTATGACACGGTGTTTGTTGAATACCGCTTGATTCACTACTGCAGTAGCACTGTTTCTTGAAAACAAACATAAATACTTAGTTAAGGGTGATATAATAAAATATGAGTAGACTTTACAAGCATGCTACTACGGTTTCCTTATTTATTTGATTTACCTACGTGGATGGGGAGATAGAAGTCTGGCCCAAGATTTTTCTATATTCAATCACACTTTTAAAACCATGCTTGTAACCAAGCTTCAGGTCCTCCTCGGTGGAAGCAGTGTCTAACATATTTAACTGCAATGCATAACACCATTAAAAATACCAGTAACAAAAACATATATTTGTTTGCCACTGTTAAATAAATATTAACCACAGTTAAGCATTTAAATCTTACTATTCAGGCTTTGAGTTTTCTGTAGGCAACCTAGCCTAGTTTATGCTGACCGTGTTTTTCCACTCTGGACTTTGTTGCTTTGGATGTGTCTGGTAGCCTACATATGGACTTTGTTTCTTTGAAAACAATTAGATATCAGAATTGTTACTTAAAACATGAAAGAGAAACATAAATGCTCATATTTCACTGATAATATGACATGTGTTGTACCTTGCTTGACCAACTCGTGGTTGTCGTCCTTGTTTTTTAAACAAGTTCTCCTTTGCATCCTCTATTAGCACCTTCCACTCTTTCTTGGGAACCATGGGAGGGCGCTCTTGCTTGAGGTCTATTTGCAATTTATCCCTATACTAGGCCCTGGTGTATTTTAAATTCTTGCCGACCAACTTTGTAACCACTTTCTTGTTGAAAGTGTTGCCGAACAAGTTTACCATGTGATCTATTAAATCATCTTTCTTTTTGCTATCTTGGCCATTCCACTGTGTGCGAATGGTGGGGCCAAACAAACGCAATGCTTTGTCATGTAAGTTTCTATAGAAAACATTGTTTCCTATAGTAATGTGTTATCCATTAATCAATTAATAATCTCAACAAATGTCTATTTCAATTTCATGAAAAAAATGAATCGATTAATGGGACAATTACCTGCAATCTTCTGAATCTTTATCAGAACACATGCGTCATCCACCAGAAAGGTCACATATAGTGATATGGTGCTTTTAATTTGTTCTGCTCCATGCATAATAGTATCCTATGCATCTACACTATGTTCCTCTCCGAAGTCATCATGTGGATTCTCAGGCTCCAGCTCATCATGCTCCGACATGTCATGCTGGTCAAAATCGCCTCGCTCATCAATGGATTCTAGGGGAACCTCAGGAGGATCAAAAAGCCTCACTTTCACTTTGCTATGTCGACCTTGTTTTTACATTGGACCCTCACTGCTACCTATAGCAGTTGCGGTATCAACAGGTTCCCCACTCACGGGGTTTAAAAACTCCTACAAACAAAAAATGTTTCTTTATCAAATCATATACAAAATATAAAACTAAAAAACGGATATGAAATTGTCATAGCTAATAAAAATATGTAAAGATGCCACTTACCCCAAAATTAGTTATTGTAGTTTTTAGCTCTACAATTCTTTCCCTATCCTCTTGTGTCAGGGGTCTTTTGCTAATCAAACGTAGATATTCCATGTTAACCTTCTTCAAGGCCTTCGTTACAGTTGTCATTGGGTTTGTCGAATACTATATTTCGTCCTCATCAATATCCTTTGTGGGAGCGTGGACAGATGTTGACACAATACATCAATCAACAAAAGTTATGAAATTCACCTCTAACATTAAAAAAATGAAATATTGCAGTAATATCATAAAAACAATAAAAAAATTTCAGAAATTTAGTTGTTGTAGTCATAAGTTGTTACTGTATTTAACATTTACCTGGTGAGGCACTGCGGGTGCATTTCCACGGTCACCCTGGAGAGATGTAGCAGGTGAAACTCAGGCACGGTCACCCTGGATAGAAGTTGACACAATAAATCAATCAACAAATGTTATGAAATTCACCTGTAACATTTAAAAAATGAAATATTGGAGTAATATCGGAAAAAAATAATGAAATTTCAGATATTTAGTTGCTGTAGTCATAAGTTGTTATTGTATTTAACATTTACCTGGTGAGGCACTGCGAGTGCCTTTCCACGGTCACCCTGGAGAGATTTAGCAGGTGAAACTCAGACACGGTCACCCTGGACAGAAGTTGACACAACAAATCAATCAACAAAAGTTATGAAATTCACCTATAACATTTAAAAAATGAAATATTGGAGTAATATCAGAAAACAAATAATGAAACTTCAGAAATTTGGTTGTTGTATAGTCATAAGTTGTTAATGTATTTAAAATTTACCCGGTGAGGCATTGCGGGTGCCTTTCCACGGTCACCCTGGAGAGATGTAGCGGCTGAAACTCGGACATGGTCACCCTAGACAGAAGTTGACACAATAAATCAATCAACAAAAGTTATGAAATTCACCTATAACATTAAAAAAATGAAATATTGGAGTAATATTAGAAAAAAAATAATGAAATTTCAGAAATTTAGTTGCTGTAGTCATAAGTTGTTACTGTATTTAATATTTACCTGCTGAGGCATAGTGGGTGCCTTTCCACGGTCACCCTGGAGAGATGTAGCGGGTGATTTTCTACCATGGTCACCCTAGACAGATGTTGACACAATAAATCAATCAATAAAAGTTATGAAATTCACCTGTAACATTAAGAAAATGAAATATTGCAGTAATAACAGAAAAAAATAATAATGAAATTTCTGAAATTTAGTTGTTGTAGTCATAAGTTTTTAGTGTATTTAACATTTACCTACTGAGGCGAAGTGGGTGCCTTTCCACGGTCACCCTCTCCATCTATTCTATTTAAGTTGTAATCGATCAACAACTCTTCACCTGGAACTATTGTTTTTGTTGCACATACAAATATACGATTTCCTTCTCGTGCCTCAAATATGAAATTCGGTTTCTTGGTTGTTTCCACTGGTCATGTACTATTTATAAATCCCACAATGTTTCCAGTAGCTTTTGGCCTTTCATCAATATACATAGTTTTCCCTTTATTTTGATTGTTATCTAGAAGTTGTATATAAGTTGCGGCAACTCCGTATCTCTGCATACTTTTCATATATCGGACCAACATCAACCAATGATTGTATTTGTATAATGGTCTGACATACTCCATCAATTCAGTTACAGTTCCATAGTTGACCTTTATTCCATGCATGGAAAATAACCTCAATCCATGTAAGGACAAAGGGGCAATGCGATACATCCTCCCACCGATGAAGAAATTTGTGTCCACTTCAGGTAGCTCCTTAGGTGCCCATTGTTGCACTAGATGTTTATACCTCAAGGGAAACTCAATGTCACCTATTCTCTCAACATCATAATTATACGACCCTCCGTTGGCAATAAAAAATTGCAAGCAGGTACGAAATTGTTTCCTTACCTTTTCCAACCTAGTTGATCTAGAACTGATAGATCTAGTACAACACGTCTCACTTTCAACCTCTCTTACTATATCTTGATCATCACTCGAGGAAGATAGATCCGACAGATACCTATTTGGTGGTACCTACACTCGTTAAAACAAGAAGACAAGCTATCGTGCCAATATACATTTTTTGTACCAACACAGTTGCATATAGTTGCATTTAGTTGCATAAAGTTGAAATTTCCACACTTGTCCGTCATATAGTTGCATAAAGTTGAAATTTCCACACCTAGTTGCATATAGTTGCATAAGTTGCAATATAGTTGCATAAGTTGCATATAGTTCTCTAATATGCAACTATATGTTGGAGATTTTAGAGTTGGAAAGACATTGGTAAACTTACAAAGGTACATGTATTGGCCAAACAAGTCAACTAATGTTGCGAAATTTATCTAAGAAAGTGTGTTTTATTGTACATCCAAGCCTACCATTAGGAAACAATATTTATATATTCCTTTGTCTATACCCAATCAACCATGGGAGAGAATTTTGATGGATTTCCTTGTAGGACTATTAAAGAGTAGAAAAATACATGATTACTTATTTGCAGTAGTTGACAAATTTGAGAAGATGACACAACTTAATCCTTATAAGAATATCACAACTATAGAATAAGCACCAAACTTGTTTTTTCATAAGATATGGGTGCATTTTGGATTTCTTTAATCCATTATTTTTTATAGAGATAGCAAAATTCTAAGTTAATTTTGGATATCATTATGGGTTATGATGGACACTAAGTTGAAACAAAGTAAAACCTTTCATCCATATATTGATGGACAATTAGGAGTGGCCAACACGATCGTAGATCATTCACGAATGGGTTTACTAGAAGGCAAATTAAGGCTTGGGATGCAATATTACCCTATGCACATCATTGTCATGACCAGACAATTCATGGTTCCAGTAGTAAGTCACCATTTAAGACATGTTTAAGATTTTTTCTATATATTCCCTTTAAGATTTCATTTTCTCAAACTATTGGAGAGAATTCATTGGAGAAATATGATGTTCAACAAAAAACCATGAGGTCAATCAAAAGAATTCAACAAATACACAAGCAAGTGGAAGAGTAGTTGTAGGGAGCATGACGGAGGTATGAGGAGATGTGTGATTGACATATAGTATCTCATCAATTTCGGGTGGAATATATGGTGTGGTTACATCATAGTAATCAAATGGATATAAAGCCAAGGTAAAAATCTAAAACCTATTAGGAATGGTCCCTTTGAGATTATGCAACAAGTGGGGAGAATTGATTTTTCCACTAGGGTTTTCACCATATATGAGAATCTATTATGTTATCTATGCAGAGAATTTGAAACTTTTGAGACTTCAATGCTTAATGAGGGGGATGAAGAATTGCTAGTGTTTCCAAAACTTGAAGACTTAGTGCCAAATGTCCAAACTAAGCTGGAATGGGACACTATTTTGGAATGAAAGCTCTGTGACACTAGCAACAGTAAACAAGAGTTGTTGACAATTATTTTGAAGGAACACATTCCTACAAAAGAAAAATGGTGTATATTAGAGGAGATGAAAGAGAAATGTCCTCATTGTCTTCAAAAGTGATGAGTTTTGGGGACCACAATCTCCCCAAAAGGGGAGTTTTTTATTTTTATTTTTTAAACCCAAAATTGGATTGACAAGAGGAAATCTAGAAGGTTGGAGGTAGGATTGATTGAGAAGGTTGATTAAACCAAGTTGATTATTTGATAATAAAGGATTGACTAAATTGAATATTAACAATGAAGATGATTGGAATTGTTGTACAGGATAAGTCAACTGAGAGGGGGGGGTGAATCAGTTGTATAAAATCTCTTTCATTTTATAAGAAGATTACTTATTAATAAATAAATCATGCCTTTAACATTTAACTTACAATAATACATTTAACCAATAAATATACAATCACATAAATGAAACAATTACATAGTGGTTTTTTATGAGGAAACCCAAAAGGGAAAAAACCTCTTCTTCTTATGAATGAAAGGCAAGCTCCAACTCCTCTTTACATTCTTATTTATCTGAGCTAAAACCCAGATGAGGCTGCTACCTCTGTTTCTTCAACACCTACTGAATGGAATCTACAACTCCTAGATGTACAAGCACCAACTTGTACAGGAAACTTTTACAGTCTCCCCTTGCTCCTCCCTACCACCCTGAAATCATTCTCTGTAACAAAGAACCTGCAAACCAACTCTTTATCTTCTCTATCAAACAATAAGCATTCAAATCCTCTCTGCACAATTCATTCTTGACCAAACCACTTAGATTTTCAATCTGCGTATGTGTCTTCCCTTCTCTGTCTTTTCTCTTCCTTAAATTTTACAGAGAAATATATTTCCCATAATCCTCTCTCTTTTCTACTTTTCTTGCAACAATCTCTTTATATATCTTCCTATATAATCAATGCGTACAATCGAACCAACAAACTTCAAAGATTCAGTTACAATAACTAAATAACTTCCTTACAGTGATTATTATTGGCCAAGGCATGAAGACGAACAATATCCACATGATCAGTTTAAACATTTAACCAACACCGTTCGATGAACATACATCTGTTTTAATTCTTCAACACAGAATAATCCTTGAGCACTTTGGTAAGCCACTTGTGCTAACCCATATGTCCATTGGCCATGACCACAGGTTAATTGAAATGCATTTCACATTTCACATTTTGGCAATTCAACAATCATGTGTCGAAGAGTTTTGACACTTCAAGTTACAAAACCCCAAAATAGGGCTTATCTTCGTGTTAGCTCCTCCCTCTCACATGACCATCGGTGGTAACCACTTCCTACACAAAAAAAGATATTTCGACATTTCGACACTTCTGTGATGAAGTGTTTCGATACTCCAAGTCTCGATCCCCGGTATTTCAGCGTTTTGCATTTCACAGTTTCGACATTTCGCATTTCGGCATTTTGGAATTTCTTGTGATGAAGTGTTTCAACAATCCAAGTCATGAACCCTGAAATATTCACTAAAAGGTTTTTTGGTGTTTTCGTATTTCAACGTTTCAGCATATCGACATTTCGCATTTCGTGATTTTGACATTTCGGTATTCCTGTGGTGAAGTTTCTTGACGCTCCATGTCGCGATCCCCGAAACTCCAAAATGGAGCTTGGTTGCACTAGTTCCTTCCTCAAGCCTTCATCGATGTGACCATAGGTTATGACCAAGCGCTTATCCATAAAGTGCTTTCGCGATTTCCCATTTCAGTATTTCGCATTTTGGAACTTCGGGACTCCTGTGATGAAGAGTCTCGACTCTTGACTCCTCAAACTCCCGGTATCGAAAACTCTGAAATGGAGTTGGATCAACGGTCCACGATCTCCCTCTGATCAACTACTCAGATTAAGTTGTGTTTTCAGTATTTCAGCATTCGGGACTTCGTGATGTTGAAGTTTTTTCTTACCATGCAAAAATCCTGAAATAGAAACTCCCGAAATCCTGAAATAGAAACTCCCGAAATCCTGAAATAGAAACTCCCAGGTTCTTCACAGTTTCGCGTTTCGGTATGTCGAGAGGCACGCTGATCTACGAATTTGGAACCACCGTGCCTGTGCAAACTGATCCACGCCTGTGCAAACTGATCCATGCCTGTCCCTTTAGCATTTTTAAAGTTTGACATTAATGACAAAAAAAAGTTCTGTGCAAACTGCAATTCCTGCCAACAAACTCCCCTTTGGCATTGATGGAAAACTTTAAATCTCTTCTCCCCCTTTCGACATCTATGACAAAAAAAACACGCTCCTCAGATATTCAACTAATACAAATTCCCTCTAAATGGATGAACTGCATTATTTGAGTCCTGCAGAGTATTTGCATCTAAGCCAGAGTCTTCTCCTTCTGATTCTTAGACCTGTTCATCTTTATCTTCAACTGTGCCCTCTGTAGCAGATTCAATATTGCTCACCTCTCTTACATGGAATCCTTCATCAACCTTTTCTTGTCATAACTGGATGACTGAGAAAAGAAAAACACTTGCAAAGATGTATCATTTCAGTAGCAACTCCCCCTATCAATAATAGTCAATAAACCTGTGCAGTCTGATTTTATAATGAAGCCCTTGAAATATTTGAGAATGAAATGAAATTATAGAGGGTAAACCCCCAACTGGTCCCTGAGACTATCAAATTGCATTTTAGGTAAAGGTTTAGTAAATACATCTACAATCTGATCCTTTGTGCCAACATATTCCACTTTAATAACTTTAGACATAACCTGCTCTCTTAGAAAATGAAATTTAATGGGAATGTGCTTTGTTTTTGAATGCATAACAAGATTTTTAGAAATACTAATTGCACTGGTATTATCACAAAAGATAGGTTTAGGGTCATCATAATGAATATGTATATCTTCCAGCATCTGTTTCATCCATAGAATCTGAGTGCAACAAGTTGTGGCTGCTATGTATTCTACTTCAGCAGTAGACAGAGACACTGTTGATTGTTTTTTACTTGACCAACTTACAAGACACCCTCCAAGAAAAAATGCTACTCCACTAGTACTCTTCCTGTCATCAACACAACCTGCCCAATCAACATCAGTGAAAGCATAAAAATCAAGCTGATTACTTGTAGGATACCACAAACCATACTCTACTGTCCCCTTTAGATATCTGAAAATTCTTTTGACTGCAAGTAGATGAGAAGTTTTTGGTGAAGCATGAAACCTACCAACTTGAAAAACTGCATGCATAATATCAGGTCTTGTAGTTGTAGCATAAAGAAGACTACCAATCATAGATCTGTATTCTATTTGATCAACATCTTTAGTATCATCAAACTTACTTAATTTACAACCAATAACCATGGGAGTGCCAACTGGTTTAGACTCTTCCATCTTAGATTTCTTAAGCATTTCATTGATATACTTGGTTTGAGAAATGGAAATACCTTTATCAGATTGAGTAATTTGCAAGCCTAAGAAAAACTTCATTTCTCCTAGCATGGACATCTCAAACTCTTTTTGTATACTTTCAACAAACTGTTTACTGAGCCTATTATCATCACTACCAAAAATTATATCATCTACATATATCTCAACAATGATCATGCTATCATTTTCTTCTTTAATATATAGATTACTATCAATGTTACCTTTCCTGAATCCTTGCTGCCTCAAGTAATT
>ML795529.1:546584-560193 GCA_009831015.1 Picea engelmannii
ACCGAGCAAGCTTCCTGTCATTTTCGTTCATTGTGACAAATCCTTGTCTTGACAAGTAATTGTCTTACCTACACCATACCAAACATTAAGTTGTCAATTTTTTATATTTTGGCTACTCCTTTCGATTATGATATGTTTATTTACAGTGACCTACATCTGTATAATAAGGTCAACATATTTATAATA
This sequence comes from Picea engelmannii, assembly GCA_009831015.1. Classification (NCBI taxonomy): domain Eukaryota; kingdom Viridiplantae; phylum Streptophyta; class Pinopsida; order Pinales; family Pinaceae; genus Picea; species Picea engelmannii. The sequence goes on from ML795529.1 coordinate 546,771, forward strand.
AGGTGATCATATGTGTAGAGGATCAACATCATGACGACATAGATAACATCTTTATAATAAGGTCATATGTGTGTACAAATGTTTTCTTTATATAATGACAACATATATACCTAACATGAGTTTAGGGTTAGTGTTTATGTATCTTATTAGTCCCTGCTAAAGCAGGGAATATAGCAACCAATTACTATCATTTCACTGATCAGGGTTGAGTTTCAAGAGCAATTCCATATCTTTATCAATGAAAAGAGAGAGAGATTATAGCTACAATTGAAGGGAAAAGGATATGTGGATTCCATAAACCTAGAATATTATGGAATCCACATACCCTTTTCCATAGAATATACTAACTAGATCCAAAAACCAAAGACATGAAATATGGTACTACACATATTATAATATATTATCAAGGAAAAAACAAGCTAAATGAAAATTGGACATTTGAAAAAAAATTTACAAGTTAAATGAGTACATCAATAAAAAATAACATACTAACCTTGCAAGTTCAAAATCTGAGCTATGTAGATCGAGAATTGGATTTGTTCAACCAGTGGGTGACGGAAAAAATAAATTTCTCAAAAAAAAGCCAAGAACAATGTCACAACTATAGAAATTGTGTCGCAAAGTCTCTTAAAGTCACTTATATATAGATAAAATAGTCAACTAGCCATTAACACCGACCAATGAGATAGGCAAACTTTTCGTTGCTATAGTGATGAAAATCCCGACTAGGTTAAGTTAAGATTTTCGTGGATATTGTGACGAAATTTTGTGGCAATATCCACAAAAATCCCACCCTCTTTAAAAAAATGATGAAACTAGTGGAAGCATGGAAAATTTTCGTGGAATAATCCACCCATATGTAGTAGTGTGACAAAGACAACCCTAACAAATAGTTTGCCGAAAACCAGTCCAAGCCACAGGAAAAGAAGGGCCACGAGAAGACAAAGAAGGACACTAAAAAATGATGTGATTTCCACAAAATCCTTTGGCACAACACCGATGAACGTCGCTCAAAACAATCATTGGTGGCTGAGATCAAAGACAAGGAGCTGAACCCTGATTCAGAATCTGATTTTGAAAATACTTGTAAAGGATAGATCATTGATGTAGACCCCACTACTATTGTCGTGACCACAAAAATTCAATTAGAAGAACCAATAGATCCTGAAGAGGGGGAGCACCTTTTTCATTCATAGATGTGGGTGAAGTGGACCCCACAACATTTTATTGTTGATAGTGGAAGCCAAAAGAACCTCATCTCAATAGAGGTCGTCAAACAGTTGGAATTGTCGACAAAACCACACCCGCAACCATACAACATTGGGTGGCTTCGGCAAGGACGAGATATCCATGTAAACCAACAGTGCCGATTGTCATACGACATCCAACCCTTCAAGGATGAGGTATTATGTGATGTTTCCCCACTGGATGTTTGTGATGTTCTCTTGGGCCAACCATATATGTGGAGATGCCATGTTGTTCTCGACCCCGTAGTGTCATTGTTACTTTGGGGGGTCATCTCTACAGAATACCATAGGTATTTCCAACTATTGTTCCACCTAAAAAGTGTCACAAGGTAGTATCTCATACTGCAAAATTCAACTTCTTAACAATCTGTTCAAAAGGGGAACATAAGGACACTGCAACCACTACAGCCTTGCCCCATGCACATTCTATCCAACGGAAGTAGGTTGAAAAGGTTGCAACAAAGTGCAAATATTCCTTCTGCACACCATCCTCTCATTTATCTCGATTTTTTGAACATCCTCAACTTCAACAGGTTCATGACAGACTTCCACAAACTAAGCAGCGTGACGTCTCCAACAATACAAGCCGCTCACCAAGATGCAGATTCAACAAACAATTTTTCCTCTCCCCTGAGGAATCAACGCAATGGAGACCATTGCTTCCTAAGGAGGGAGGATTTATCTAGGTGGATATCGGTGGCCACCCACCTTTTCCGACTGGCTCAAAATAGTTTTCTGGCAATTTTGGCAATTTACTATTTTTAGTAGTTTTTAACTTTTGGGGCCATTTTGAGGGCCCAAATGAAGGTTTTTCTAGATCGAGGTTCTCAATGATATCCGAAGGCATGATTGAGCCCCCAAAATGAATCTCCTTGATGATACCATTCCAAAGAGCTGTCATATGCCTAAAATGAAGATCGTATGCAAAAGTTACGACCCCGAGAAGTTGATGTACTAACTTACCCAAATGGGGCCAACATGAATTTTGGCACTTCATCTCCTAGGGTTAGGTTTTTGGATGTCTAGGGTTTTTGGCATTCCTATTTATTGTAAAAATGCCTTCAGAGCCTCATTGTAATCATCTTCTTGCGAATGCAAGTAGCCATCACATCTCTTCTGAGAGATAAGCTGCCACCATTCTATCGAGTCTTTCACTCTGTATTTTACAGTCTCTGTACATTTATTTCATTAATAGAAATTGTGTAATACTGTATATCTGTGTTTATGGTTGCATCTCTGATATATTTTTTTTATATTATTGAATATCTGTGGTATCTCTGTGCATTTATTTATTATATCTCCAATCTCATTTCGTGCCGAAAATAATCTAGATCAGTGGTATCAGAGCAGGTTGTTCTTGATCGTTTTTTCAGTGCATGTCCCCGACGAGGTCCGAGTATAGCAAGTTGGGTCTCTAGCTTGTCTCTCTTTAGGACAATCTCTCTCACACACCCAAGAAACACTCAATGGTAGAAGAAAATAAAAACAACAGAGCAGATGATCCTATCAATCCGTTGCTTGAGCAAGCTCTCACACGACAGAGGGATGAAATGATGGAGAATTTTTCCCACATCCTTCAACGCCTCCCGATAACGTTAGGCACATATTCATCAAGTGGCCACTTTGGATACACCTTGCCTTTTAAGGTACATGTCAATTTTGATATTCCTATATTTGAAGGTTAGATAGATGAAGATGCCCTAGATAAATGGTTAAATCTGTTAGAAGGTTATTTCTCTGTTCACAATTTTTCCGATAGAGAAAAGATCATCTTTGCGCTCCTTAAGGCTCTTCCCCATGTCAAACATTGGTGGGAAATTTACTGGGAGCAGAGTTCCACAAAGGAATCCAAAATATATGGGGTCGAGCCCACTTGAGATTTTTTTGTGGATGCGATAAAGGAACAATATTACCCTGTTGGCAACTATGAGGACCAGTACATGAGATGGACCACATTGCGGAAAGAGAGGGGCCAATCAGTTCCAGAGTTCACCAATACCTTCCATACCTTGGGCACCAAGCTCGGCATCAAAGACTCTGAATGAAATTTGGTTCTGAAATACCGTGGGGCTCTACACGAATACATCCAAACTGAAATGGAATTTCTGGACATATCATTACTCGGTGCTGCCTATCGATATGCTGTTAAAATCGAGCAAAAATTTAAGCACCAGAACAAACGAGAGTAAGGGAGTTGTTGGTAGTGAGGGAAATATCTCTCCTTAATATCATCCATCAGATCAAATTGATATCTAGACCAATCAATTGAAACAAAATGTGGAAACAGTTCTATGTTTTAGGAGCTTTAATGTTCTATTTATAGTAATTATGTAGACATAGCTAGGGGGTTGGAAACTCTAGAGACTGACTAAGTACACTATTGTAAAATACAATTTTATGGATTTGAAGACCTAAAGTGGTGGTACCTATATTGTGTTTCAGTTGCTTTGGCACTATCATTCAAGCTAATGAAATAAAAATTTTGCAAAACATTCTTATCTTTCTTTCATATTTATTGTTGAATGATTGTTTATGTTCTCTATTTCTGCACTATTGTTAGAATATTGGATAAATTATTATGTCCTTTCATTATTGATTGAATTTGATGTGAACGATAATAAAGTAAACATGAGTATGCATATTTGTGATTTCTTGGTAACTGTTTACTAAGATGATTATTGATATGCATTTGTTTTAACTATTGCTTGGCTATGCGAACTATTTTCGTAGTCTGACAGTTTATATTGACCTCATGTTTCATTTATGTTAATCATCCATACTGAGTGTGAGTATACATACTGGTATTTTTCTGAGTAACTGTTTACAGAATTAAAGATAACGTGTATTTGTTTTAATTTTTATCATGTTGTACGATCTATTTCTATAACTTGATAGCATATCTTTATCTCATGTTCCATATATGTTCTTCTTCTTGATACTAACTGGAATACTACGAACTACTTATATATCCTATTTAGGATAGTGTAGTTTTAGAATAGAGTTAGATTACCTTTTTAATTTTTTTTCATATTAACTTAGAAGAGCTTCAAGGAAAGTCTCATTTCAAGGAGAAAATCCCCCTTAGTGGCAACCGATCCCACATATCGGTGATGATTTCCATCCCAAATGAGTATAGGCCTAATTGGGTCCTTTATTGATCAATTTATCCTCGTTGGTTTCCAGGAATATTTCCAGGCATCAACAGATGGGTGACCACCCATGACGTCCTAGTTATGGGGTGTAAGCCCTGGAAGTGACGATTGATGCTATGTGACTCATTTTATTGGTTTCAATCCCACTTATTCACCCCTCTGAGAATCACCCGATGCAATGAGTGCTAAGTGGAATATTTAAATCATGAGAATTATCGGTCAGTGTTGGGCCTCAGAATTGACATGAGAAACTAAGTATTGATGGGCTTCCACAGTGCAACATATTAGATAACATTTTTGGGATTAACTACATAGATTAAATCATTAAGTTATGACCCATATCCATGAGTATTAGTTTCAACTGACCAATAATTCCCATCATCTGAATAGTCCACTTAGCACTCATTGCATCAGGTGATGCTCACAAGGGTGAAGAAACGGGATTGAAAAAGACGAAATGAATCACATAGGATCAATCATCACTTTTGGTGATTGCACCCGATAACCAAGACTTCCTATGTGGTCACCCATCCCAAGACTCCTCTGGCTCAAGCACAATTAACTATGGAATTTTCACCACAATCAAGCCCACTTAGCTTGCTACCCCATTTGCAAAAACTTAGAAAGTATTGTGCCTTATGAACTATTCAATTATAGTTCCCTTCACTCTTTTCATTTAAGTATCAAGGGGCTTTCATAGTGAAACATATTAGATATCATTTTTGGGATTAACTACGTAGAGTAAGTCATGAATCTATGGCCCATATCCATGAGTATTAGTCACATGTGACCAATAATTCTCATGATTTTGAAAAGTCCAATTAGCACTCATTGCATTGGGTGATGCTCACAAGGGTGAAGAAGTGGGATTGAAACCAATGAAATGAATCACATATCATCAATCATCACTTTTGGGGCTTATACCTAGTAACCATGAATTCTTGAGTGGTCACCCATCCAAAGACTCCTTTGGCTGAAGCTCGCTTAACTGTGGAATTTTCCCCAAAATAAATCCCACTTAGCTTGCTACCCCATTTCCAAAACCTTAGCAGGTATTGCGCCTTATTAACTATTCAGTTAGAGATCCCTTCACTCTTTTCATTTAAGTATAAAGAGGCTTCCATAGTGCAACACATTCGATATCATTTTTTGAATTAACTGAGTAGAGTAAGTCATTAATCTATGACCTATATCCACAAGTATTAGTCACAACTGACCAATAATTCTCATGATTTGAATAGTCCACTTAACACTCATTGAATTGGGTGATTCTCGAAGGTGTGAATAAGTGGGAATGAAACCCGCGAAATGAATCACATAGCATAAATCGTCACTTTTAGGGCTTGCACCCAGTAACCAATACTTCTCGAGTGGTCACCCATCCCAAGACTCCTCTGGCTCAAGCACACTTAACTGTGGATTTTCCCCTACAATCAATCCCACTTAGCTTGCTACCCCATTTGCAAAACCTTATCAAGTATTGCACTTTATGAACTATTCGATTAGAGCTCCCTTCACTCTTTTCATTTAAGTATCGAGGGGCTTCCGTAGTGCAACATATTATATATCATTTTTGGGATTAACTGCGTAGAGTAAGTCATTATTCTACGACCCATATCCATGAGTATTAGTCGCAATTGACACATAATTCTCATGATTTGAATAGTCCACTTATCCCTCATTACATTGGTTGATTCTCACATGGGTGAATAAGTGGGATTGAAACTAGAAAAATGAATCATGTAACATCAATCATCACTTTTTGGGCTTGCACCCAGTAACTAGGACTATTTCTCTGGCTCAAGCATGCTTAACTAAGGTTTTGAAAATGGGGTAGCAAGCTAAGTGGGATTCATTGTGCAAAAAAATCCACAGTTAAGCTTGCTTGAGATAGACGAGTCCTTGTGTTATCCCTCGGGATGTTCTAGGCTATTTTTGGAATGATGCCAAGGCACCCCAGGGGCCAAGACTCAGGATGAATCTTAAGGCCATATTTGCAATAAAATAATTGTACAATATTTGGGAAGTTTTTCCTTCTCTCTCTCTCTTTCTCTTTTGAAACTATATGACCTAAAACAGTCTTAGCTCAGATGACAAATGCTCCAGAGGCATATGTTTACGAGTATCTCAGACAATCAAGCTTAAAAGGAAGATGAAATGGTGGATTAGAGGAAAGAAAAAAATAGAAATACAAGGCACTTCTCAAAATGAATCCTGTAGCCTAAGTGAAATGAATATCTTGCTAAGAAATTAAGGGTTCAAAAACTATAACAAGTGTAAATAGATCAAGAAAATATGCTTCAAACAATTAACACCTTCATACACTCAAATACATGGAGGAACCCTTTGCATATCATTTAAGTGCACATAGAAATGGAAAGAAATGGTCATATATTCAAAAGAAATCACTTATGTATCATAATCAGACATCATACAATAACACTGAATATGAGGAATGGCCTGCTGTCTAAGTTTTAATAAATCAAATCTGATACAATAAAAGCAATAATGGGAGGAGATGCTTTACAAGAACACATATACAAGATAATGATGAATTACAGACTGAAACTTAAATGCAGGGGATGAATCTCTAGTTTCATGTTGCATTTATCAACTGACTTTTCTCAAGGTATCTCTATGGTCGAACAAATCTGGTTACAAGAATCACTTTAACTCTGCAAATTCTCAACCTTGACAATGGGTGCCTGCATTCTATTTTATTACTCTCGCTCGTGCCCCAAACTAATTCTTGAAACCACTTCCAGCTTCTTGAAACCATTTCCATCTTCTTGATTCTTGGATTGTTTCTCCCCTGGTCAAAATTAATTACTTTTACCTGTATGAATTCTGTTGTGCTAAGATCATGGGGTAGTTGGAAACCTGCAAGCCAAAATATCTGTCATGCCCTTCTCATTAGAAATATTTGTAATCATTTTCATTTTTCATGGAAGCTTGAAATATCAACTACATAGATCGTGTGACTTAGTAGCTTCCATATCAGTTTAAGAGAGTAATCTCAACTATCTATTGGATGCGCACCTGTCAGAGCTATTAGGGTTTGCAAAAGTGTAAAACACAACAACCATTAGATCAACCTGATTAGATATGGATCGTTGATTGGAGTTGTAATAATATGAGATCTAGGCCGTTGATCAGGGTACTGGATATGGACTGGGATCTGTTGATCGAGCTCCGCCATGGGTAAAAATTTGGCTAAGGAAAATATATCATGCTGAAATCACCCTAGACATGTGGCATATTTTCACTGGCCCTCGATGGATATGACGTGGCATAAATGTGGGACACATGTCACCCAGTTTCAATACATTTACTTGTGCATCCAATGGGTTCCACATGTCCACGTGGTGGATCTATATTGACTCTAACAATGCTTCATTGGCGGGATAATGTAACACTTGGACGAGAGGCTTTGATACTTAGGAGAAGATCTGGACCATTGATCGGTCCCACTTGAAAAACGTCCGAGAGTAGATCAGGATTGTCCATCGTAAGTGCCCCATAAAAGTGGTCGGGGTATCGTCTTCCAACATGAAACCGACAAGGGAACTCTGAGGGAAAATATCAACCATCGATCTGGATATGCCAGGGGAAGTTTGATGACGCACAAGAGCCGTCGATATGGCTTCACTAGGAAATGAAAAATAAATTAAGGAAAAAAATGATATTATGCTGATGTCACCCTAGACATGTGGCACCTTCTCATTGGTATGTGCTGGCACTGATGTGGAAAAAAAGTGTGACACGTGTCACCCACTTTTGATATTTCATCCTATGTATCTTGCGGTTTCCACCTGCCCACATGGCATCTTTTGATTGGCTTTGACAGTGCTCTGCTGGCAGGTTGATGTGACACCTGTCCAAGAGGATTTGATACCTAGGACTCGAACTAGGCTATTGATTTTCCCCATTTGAAAAAGGTTCGAGAGTAGGTCTAGACCGTCCATCGAAGATGCACATCGGAGTGGTCAAGGTTTGGACTTCAAACATGACTCCTAAAAGGGGAATCTGAGAGTAAATATCAACCATTGATCTAGAGTTATAGATAAGATCGGATCTGGATCGTCGATCGGAGGAATAAGAGATCAAACAAGAGCCATTGATCCTGTCGTGGTCGAAAGTAATCGACTAAGGCACATACATTATCATGCCGACACCAACTTATACAAGTGGCATCTTTCTATTGGCTAACAATGATGCTGACATGGCAGGTCGATGTGACATGTGTCATCCAGATTTAGGATATTTACCTATGTATTTGGTGGGTTCCACATGTCCATGTGGTAGATTCTGAGTGGTCGAATAGGTTCTCTATTGGCAATGAATTCATGCATATGTCAGCAGGGACATGCGTCCATTCGCCATTACTTTGTGCAAGATATAAACTGTGATGGCTCCTGGACCATTGATCTCGCTCTTATTTACAAAATCTGGACTTTCCTTCGGGGGTGTAACCATCGAAGCTATCTAGAGCTAAGACTCATGAGGAACTTCGACGACCATTGATTTGGAGCTACAGATAAGATCGGATTTGGACCATCAATCTGAGGAATAAGAGATCAAACAAGAGTCATTGATCTCATCATGTTCGAAAGCAAAAATTGAATGAACATTATCACACTGATGCCAACTTAGAAAAGTGGTGACTTTATATTGGCCAACAATGATGCCAACATGGCAGGCCAACGTGACATGTGTTACCCATATTTAGGATATTTAACTATGTTTTGGCGGGTTCCACATGTCCACATGGTAGATTCTGATTGGCTCTGATAGTGCTCTACTATCGGGGCACATGTAACATTGAATTGTTGATCCAAGGGCATGGATCAAATCTGAATCGTCGATCTCTCTAAGCGTGATTGATGGTGCGATGAGATCTGGTCCATTAATTTAGGGTTTCTATAGGAAGTCTGACAACGTATGAGATCCATCGATCTTTCAGGGTCCAAACATTTGTTGGCACCTCACTTTTAGGATGCAGTCTTATGATAATACCCCTTGGGTTATTTGCGCTTAAGAACTTTTGGGGAGAGATAAGCCCTTTTGACCCCCGATAAGCACATGAGATCTTGAAACTTGCCTTAGACATGAAAAAGCAGGGGTTTTCTTGTTGTTTATTCTTTTTTCCTTAGGAAAACTTGGAAGTTTTAGCTCAGAGTCTCTTGAAGCTCACCCTTCTTCCACTAATTCATTTGATCTTGGACTGACCACTTCATCAAACCTTCATTTAATGGTGAGAAAAAATATAGTACTAACATTTGTCTCCAGTGGGGACAACATACCTCTGTGGTCTGTTGAGGACTGTGGACCAAGTGCTTTCTTCTGTTGGGTTATGGAGTCTGCTTGAAAAGATACATCTCCTTCAGACCTAAAAAATGATCTTATATGTGAGACAAAAAATGCTCAACAAATTATGCTGTTAGAAGCCTACCGACATGATGAAGTAATGAATGACGAATGAAGTAAAATTAAAATTCATGAATTTTTTTTGAAAAGGAATTATTTATGTACATGGTAATTTTTTTTGCAGTGCTCAATACTACAAGAAATAATCGAGGAAGCTCCCATTTAAAAGAGCCCCAAACAAATCTCCATCCAACTGAGCTAAGTCATAAGTGTTTTTATCTTGGACTACAACCACTTGGAAGGGTCCAAGCCAAATATTATCAAACTTTCCATGTTTCCCTTAAGCTTCCCTTTGGGCATCCCATTTCAGGACCAAATCCCCTACCATGAACTTTATTTCCTTGGTCCTTTTATTAAATATTTCTTTTACTCTTGCTTGATGAGCTTGAGACTTTATCATAACTTGTTCTCTTACCTGCCAGGCTTCAATATGATGATTAATTTTTCTCTACATGTCCTCTGATTCTGTCTCCTCATCTTGCAGTAATTTCATCACATGGAGGATGAGTTGAGTGGGGAAAATGGATTCCAACCCATACACCAGCTGAAAAGGGGAAGTTCCAATGTCCCTCTTGATACTAACTGTGTCTTCCTAGACATCATTTTTCAGGTGGGAATCCCATGCCTTCTTGTTTTGAGATAACATTTTCTTGACAATCTTGATAAGGTTCTTATTGGAGGATTTAACCAAACCATTTCCCTATGGATAATAAGCAGTAGAGTGTCCTAGCTCTATGTTATAGTCCTAACAAAACTTAACCAATTTGGAAAATTTGAATGCCTAAGCATTATCAACAATTATCTTTCTTGGGCACCCAAATATGGCCAAGATATTTTCCTCTAGGAACTTTATGATGGATGTATCAGTGGCTGCCCTTGTAGGTATGTCCTCTACCTATTTTGTGAAATAATTTGTGGTTGTCAAAATCCATTTTTGATGTCCACTTGAATTTGGATTAATTTTTCCAATGAATTTCAATCCCCAATGGTGAAAAGGTGTCTCAACCTTGATTGGTTTTAGTGGGAGGGGAAAAACTTCTACTTCCCTGAAAACATTTGACATTCTACACATATTCGAACCAAACAATTTACATCATAAAATAAAGAGGGTCAATAATACCCATCTCTAAGGATCTTGTATGCAGTGGCTCTCTAAGCATGGTGACCCCCACACACACCCTTATGAAACTAAATTATTATGCCCTCATTTTCTTCCTCATTGAGGAAATTAGTAGGATCCCCCTGGGTTCTTCCAAAACAGATTCCCCACCCCCTCCCCACAATGCAATATTTCACAGCCTTAGGATTAATATATCTATCCCTGGATTTATCCCATACTAGTGAGCAACTAAAATTTTGCAAGTAAAAGATGACATCTTTATACCAATGAGACTGAGAAAATTTGGCACTTACCTCTAAGGATGGTTCTTTTGTTTCAACCTCTTCAGACTCTGCTACTATGATGTTTGTTGATATTACATTCAAGTCTAAAACTTTGTAGTTAGATTCAACCAACAACTTGGCTAATCCTTATGCTCTTACTATCTTTGTGGGATTGATATCCATGTCATACTCTTGAATATTAGCAATCCATTTACCTCTTCTTCCCTCACTATTGAGAAATGTGAGAATGTCCTTTATAGTACTGGTAGGTACATAAGCCAATATATTAGAGTGTTATATATAATCTCTAAAATCCTTTAATGCTTTGACTAGTGCATAATCATGCTTTTCCATGCTACTATACTTCATTTCGACATCCCTCAGGGCCTTGCTGAAAAAGGATATGGGATGGTCTTGGTATTTATCATTTTTCTAAAGAAACACACTAGCTATCGTATGTGCTGATGCAAAAGAGAAAATGAGGAAATCCTTGTCATAATTCAGGCTGATCAGAACTGGAGACTCACCCAAGGCTCCCTTGATTTGCTGGAAAGATTGTTTAGCTTCACCTATCTACTTGACTTCATGGTCCTTTTTCAACATGTTGGTAATATGCTTCACCATTTCAACGAAATTGGGGACAAACCTTCTCAGAAAACCTATTTTACCTATGAAAGATTGTACCTCTTTCTTTCTCGCAGGATGAGCAATTTATTTGATTTCCTCCACCCTTTCCGGATATATCTTCACCCCTCCTTTGGATATTATACGGTCAAGAATCTTTCCTTCTTCCATAGAAAAATACGAATTTTTGGGGTTCAAGGACAACCCAAAATTCCTACACTTCATAAAGTTTTGTCTTAAATGCTTGATGTGGTATTCATCTGTCTTGGAGAAAAAAATCATGTCATCAAGGTATATGACAATGAACATGTCTCTTTCACCCACAAAATCAATTTCCATAGCTCTACGAAAAGTTGTTCTTGCATTTGTTATACCAAAAGACATTTTTCCATACATGAAATTACCCCATGGTGTTGTGAAGGTTGTCTTCTCTCTGTCATCTAGGTGCATGGCCACTTGGTTGTATCCTAAAAAACCATCCATCATGGATATCATGTTTTCTCTTACTACTTTCTGCAGTATATGATCCATCATGGGAAGGGTGTAGGTATTTTTTAAAGAGTATTTATTCAGTTTCTAGAAGTCCACACATATCCTCATTTCCCCACTCTTCTTTCTCACTTGAACTAAATTAGAAACCCATTCAAAGTACCTTACGATAATAATAATCTAGGCATCTAATAATTTCCTCACCTCTTTCTCAATGGCATGCAAAAAAAGAGGATTAATTTTCATGAGTTTCTGCTTGAAAGGCTTAGTACTGGGTTTGAGGGGTATTCGATGTTGGATGATACTGGTATCATAAGTTTTTAAATCATCGTATCTCCATGCAAAGACATCAGTGTAATCTTTGAACAACTGTAAATACTCTTCCCTATGATCAACTTGAATATTTTTGGAAAGATTAATATATTTAGGATCTTTTTCAATCCCAATAAAGTATTCCTCAATGCTATCATATTTGGGGAGGACAATTGGTTTGACAGGTACAACGTTTCCATCAAACAACTGTTCTAAAGGCACCAGTCCTTTGGGAATGAAGTGATTCTTAAGCTACAAGACTTTATGCTCAACCATGTAATTGCTAAATTTAGGGATCTCTTCAGCCTCCTCCCCAATCTCTTGTCCGATGTCTTCTTCATCATTTGAATCAATAAGAGTATTTGCAAACTCATCTATCACTTCCATGAATTTTTTGATCTGCTAATCATCTTCAAAAACTTACCAGTATTTGATATTATCAGGAATGGAAGGTATTTATCTCATTTTGATCTCGTATTTAATTTGAGGGGTGGATGGTAATTTAAAGGCACTGGAAGCTACCGATAAAGAATCGACTGAATGATTAAACTCTCACAAAATAGTAGAAATATTTAAATATACGTAAAAATAATCAATCATATCCCATACCTGATTTCTGTATGCCCTCATTCTTGGATGCCTTGTTTTATAGGAACCTTTTACTTGTTGCACAACTAGATCTGAATCTCCAAATACCACAATCTTGGTAATTTTCATCTTTCTTGTTGCCTCCATGTCTAATATCAAGGCTTCATATTCAACCACGTTATTTTTGGTCTCAAACTCAAG